>QANT01008367.1:0-12853 GCA_003254885.1 Purshia tridentata | reverse complement strand
TCTAATTTAAAAAATTAAGGACTCTGAATTTTTCAATTTTGCCAATTGATGACTTTTTCATTAATTTACATATTTTTTATTCAAATTTAATAAGAAATGAAGAAGAAAAAATAATGCATAAGGAAAAAATGGTAAGGTCTAAATTAAAAGAACCATTTGGCCTTAAAAAAAGACTTTACATAGTGCTATAAAAACATAAATTTAGATTAAAAAAATGTGTAAATTGATAGAAAAGTCCTCAATTAACAAAATTGAAAAAGTCAGAGTCTTTAATTTTTCAAATTAAAAGTTTAGAGACCAAACTGATACAATTATAATAGTCTGAAGATTAAAATGACTATTTTCCTTATATAATAATAGCAACCTAATTGTAATAATAAAATAATAAAATAATTTCAAAAACCTTTTCTTTTTCTTTTTGTGGAATANTATAATAATAGCAACCTAATTGTAATAATAAAATAATAAAATAATTTCAAAAACCTTTTCTTTTTCTTTTTGTGGAATAAGAAAAATAGAAAAGCAAATACACAAGCCAAATTCACAATTCTCTTCATATTCCTAGTTGGCACTTAGCGCCTCCAGCACAAAACCTCGAACACAACTATAGACTCTTCTCCTTCGATTTCAAAGCCAAGGCAAAAGCCATTTCTCTGAAACCCCAAAAACCCTGGTAAACCCATCAAAACAATGACGTCAGCTTCACCTCCAACACCACCAGACATGGTGGTCAACAACCGTTTTCTGGGGTTCCTCATATGGCAATCAATTCCCTCCACTGCCATATTCCTCCTCTTCAAAACCCTCATAACCACTCTCACCACCACTCCCACTCCCACCGTCACCAAACTCCCATTCTCATTCCCATTTGCCCCATCAGTTTTTGCCTTTATTACATTCGTGACCTTCCACGCTTCTCAGCTCCTCGTCTCCGCCTCACTCTCATTCATCTCGTCCCCCCACCCCCACCGCCCAGCCTCTCCTCTTCAGCTTACTCTCGGGCTCATACGCTTCCTTTTCGTTCCGGGTTGCTCGTCGCCGGATTCTCGGGTTCGGGCTAAAGTTTCGGTCGGGTTCCTGCTGTTTTTGGCTGCGTCAGTGGTGTCGGGGTTCGTTGCGGTGGTTTCGGTGTGTGGAGAGTTTGGTGGTGGGGTTTGGATGATTGGGAGAGTGGGTTTTAGAGGTTGCGTTATGGGTTTGCTTTATGGGTTGTGTTATGTGTATATGCGCAGATGGGTCTTGGAGTTTCCAATTATTCAGGTCAGATTTTGGCTACTTAAAAATATCTTTTGATTTTTTTTTTGTTTTGTTTCCCAAGTAGGCTATTTATATGATGTTTCATGCTGTGTTGGTTTTTATGGGAGGAAAGAGCACCTGGGTTTATGTTAAATGGTAGAGATTATTATGATAACTTGCTGAAATATGCATAGTAGCTTACAAATTAAGCAAAAAAATAGGCAATTGATTGGAAGTGTGGTTTATTAGCCTTGTTGAAATTTGATGAAATTCTATCATTGGGTACTCTGAGCACTCAAGTTTTCCCCATTTATAGTGTATGAGGTGGGGGGTGGTGGTGGTGGTTTGTGTGGAATTCTTTCTCTTTAGTATAGGAGATAAGATGGGTCAAATTTACATTAGAGTATTATGTTGGAGCTCGAATTCTCTGTAGGAACTTGCTTCCATCATTATTGATGTTTGAATAATGTTGTTGATAGCTTGCAAACGTTGCATGGGAAAGTATATTCATTTTACTGGCTGAGAGTTGAGACTTCTGTTTGCACACTTATTTACTAAGTTGTCAGTCATAATTAGTTATTAGCCTGTTCTAATATTCTCATGTTGCATTTGCTTTCTACTGACATGAGTCATGGCTCTTACTCTAATTGATTATGTCAACAGCGTCCTCCTTTTTTCAGCTTCAAGATGGGGATCCCCTCGGCTATCACACGATCCTTAAAGCTTTCCTCTGTGGTATTCCTATTCTCAGCTGTTCTGGTGGTGTTTTTTCCCCATCAGATTCAGAACCAGGTTACAATTGGAAAGTTCATTGCTGAGCAGATTAAACTTTATATTGGGAGTTTCTCAGTGTTCCTCTGCTGGGAACTAAGTCACCACTTGCATCGGGTTGGTTCTTCAACATATTAACATGGTTTTGAATACTTCTGAAGTGGTTGACAGAAGCATTACATTAGCTTATCAACTGAAATATCTATTTTAATGTTCATTCATTGCCAGCTCTTGTTTTTGTCAATACCCAATCCTATTAATGATACATAGTTCATATAAGATAGGGTGTATGATTCTTTGAGTATAGAAGTGTCGGGGTAAATGAATTTTCTTGCATGTTGTATTAACCCCTTTCATTGCTCTTCATTGGTTTCCCTCTCCCTACCATTATAAGAATGAAAGCGACATAAAGTAACAAATGTAATGAGTGGAATAAACTAGAGCTTCCTGCAGCATAGAGCTATTTAATCGATTGTCTATTTGTGTTTAGTTCGTGGTTTTTATTTTATTTTTTAGCTGATGTCATATTATGGAACTAAGCCTTCAGCTTCACCTCCTTGTTTCTTTCTCATGTTAGAACCAGTTGAAGAAACTTCATTTATAATTTAAACCTAATAGCTTAAATTAAGTATTTATTTCCAATGGCTTTTGATGGAATTTTAATATGAACTTAGCTACTTTTTCTTTGCTAGGATCTGAACTTAGCTACTTTTTCTTTTGTAGGATATGAACTTAGCTACTTTTTCTTTGCTAGGATATGAACTTAGCTACTTAATGAAACTAGAAAACATACATCTTGGTCATATACCGCGCTATATGGCACTTTTGTAGATTAGACAGCTTTATCTCTTGTAAGTTTTATCCTTTTTTAGTTGGAGAATCTGTACATGATGCTGTTATGTCTACTGTTACAAATGGTGTGGATTTTGAATCAGCAGTTTTCATGTTTATATTCTTCACCCCTTCCTTTGATTGTCAACCATGGTTTTCTTCTGATATCAATGTATTGTTTGAAATCCTGTTGTAATATAGGTGCTTCATACGAAGAGGTACATATTTGCGCCACCAAAAGGATCAGCGGCAGCAGAAACAAATCCAAGTGAGCATCTCCTTGCAGCTCTGGAGGAGAGCAGTCCTAATTCTCTTCTTCAGTATCTTGCATATCTTGATCTCTGTATGGTTTGTGAGAATAATGTTGATACTTGGCGACGAGCTGCCTTTTTTGAAGAAACTAGTGAAACATACAAAAGAGTTGTATCTGTATGTTTGCGACCACTGGAGCAGCTTGCATCAAAGCTGGGTGAAGGTTTGGAAAGTTCTATAGACAGAAACTCCCAAATATCCAATCAGTTACTGTCACCAATTGACCAGCGAATAGATTCAAAATACTCTGAATCATTCAACGACTTTCAGGTAAGCCAAACATTCACACATATACTTGTGGATATGTAGATTCATACACACACACACACACACACCCCATTATTTTTGTGTGCTCTGTATCGACTCTCTAGCATTGCAATCTTCTTAATTATAAGATAATATGTGTGAATGTTATGAGCTACTGTAGTTGAAAATGCGACATAGCTCTTGAATAGCTTTTCATCACCTTGTGCTGCATAAGGCAAGCGGGAGAGATTAGGCTAGCAACATCATGACATTGCCTGGAACATGATAGAAAAATTTGAAAAATGCAAAGGGTAAAATAGAAACAGCCAATATCGTGGATTTCTCATCAACTAATGAAAGTCTAATGACATTTTTTTTTCAATGTAGCTATATGCATGGTGTGCCTCGACGGCTGCCTCACTGACTGCATGCTCACACAGGGAAGACAGATATGGGGTTGCCCAGCTCTCTGGTAGTAATGCTGCTGTGACCTCAACACTGATTTCTTGCCTTCTTGCTGTTGAAACATACATGGGGAAGAAGACCAATTTGCAATCTGCACATCATTTTATGGGGCCAGCTGGTATAAAATGGGCAACCTCCAGCACAGGAAATATTGGCATGGGGAAAAAGAGAGCCGGCCCTCTTCATTCAAAAGCATATGCCATTGCTGATGTTCTGAGGAACTCGATCTACCAGATTGTTTCTACTTTCCATGATCAGATGCTGAGCAGTGCTAAAAAGGGCCTTCTTGAGAAGGATTGGGTCTTTAGTGGCAAGCCTCTTTTTGGAACACGTGAGCTTCTAGTGCAGAAATTGCGTCTTTTTCTTGACTTCCAAGCTAGCTAATTTTCTGGGATCCAGACCTCTCTCCTTGCCACACGTTTTTTTTAATCATTGGACTTGGGACATACGCATGAAGAGCCGGTTTTGTTTCTTAACCTAAATGAGTGGTGGGTGGAAGCTGGAGGAGATAACATCAGATTTGTTACAAAGAAATATCAAATGTTAGTTGAATGGTTGATAGAACACACTTCCATTGACTAAAACTGATATTATAAAAGTTTTTATTCCCTCTTTACTTTTTGTTATTGCCTACTATACACTGCTAGTTGAATTCAGAAAGTAGGTTATGGCCTGGATCAGATTGTTAATCCTTTAGTCAAACTATGGCTAACACTTGAAAAGAATCGATTACTCATCCGCCTTTCAGAATTTGGTCTGCAAACGTATTAGGTCCAATTTGAACTCAGCCTCTGCTTGCTGCAATAATGGTCCGAGTAAATAAAAAGATTGACAAAGGGAAAAACTCTGTTTTTTTGTTGCTATAATATAGACTATAATATGTACAATTATGTTTGTGCTTGGGAGTCGAGGTACAAAAAAGTATGTATGGCATACTGTATTGAGATATTAGTTCAAATTAAAATGACTTGGTCTGAAGGGCTAAATCAAATGTCTAAAAGCACATATATGTACCAGCTTTAAGAAATTTCAAAGATGATTTTTCCCAAGCTGAAAGTGAAAGGTTAGAGGTTCAAACCGATATCTTTCCGGTTTCATCTATTGTAATATACCCAACTTATATTATGAGTAACTAGTTTTATATTCTTCAATCCAAAGCAGAACGTGATTGACTGAATTATATGGTTTAAAATCGCGTAGGAGCGCATGAAATGAAACTAATGTGAATACCGTGAAAAATTCCAAGGACTACGTGTTGAAAGTCAAAAAGATTAATGCGTTCCTTTCTTTTCGTTATTTTCTATGTTTCTATATTATTGTACCTCCCTTTGGACCAAAAAAAAATATTATTGTCTTGCTTGAGTTGACACTGTGCCTATGATAAAACCCTCATTGTTTCAAAATTTACCAAATGCCATCGTACGTTCCAAAGTGGCAACCTAGTAAATATGTCCAATGGACAAGGTCATATTCCAATATTGTGGGTAGTTTCACTAGTTTGGTTAGGTAGACTAGGTAGGACCGTATGATCTTTCAATAATTGACGCATGGAAGACGGGACCATGGTTCAACAATTACAAGAAGTCTAAATAAAATATGTAGTCAATCAACATTTCAACATTTGTTTTTTGGTCCAATGACCCACGTGTGACACATCACACATACATTCATTGACATGGTTGTTGACTTGAGCCTTGTATATATTTGATCCCTCTATTCCCCATTCTCTCATCTCCCAAATCTCAGCTGCAATTTGAGAGCTCATAATTGTAGTAACTGTGTATTTTCTCATCACATTTACTACAAGAATTTAAACACCGTCAATTAATCAAGAAATTATGGCAGTGTCAACCATGACGTATACCCATATTCCGGCCGGCAGATTCTCCTTAATCCGGGCTCATCAACATCAAGAAGCTCTTCTTGATCACCACGCACAAACAAAGACATCAACCCACAAAGCCAATCGTCTGGCTGAGTCCCTAGCCAACCTCCTGCACCTTCACATAGAAACCCCTCCAAGAACCAACCCCCAATACACCAATTCGAATAATTTATTTACTCAGGAGAAGCTTTCCACTCCCACAACATCTCCTAAAGACAACATATCAGAAAAGTGGCATGAAATTCATGGATCCAACGATTGGGAGGGTCTTTTGGACCCCCTCCACCCTTGGCTAAGAAGAGAGATTGTCAAGTATGGTGAATTTGCACAAGCAACATATGATGCCTTTGACTTTGATTCCTTCTCAGAGTACTGTGGAAGCTGCAGGTACAACCGCAACAAGCTTTTCGATGTATTGGGGTTGACCAAAAATGGGTACTCGGTCAGCAAATACATCTATGCCATGTCCCACATAGACAACATGCCCAATTGGCTGGAGAGGTCACATCTGGTTGACACGTGGAGCAAAGATTCAAACTGGATGGGCTTTGTTGCTGTCAGTGATGAAGAGGAGACACAGAGGATTGGGAGGAGGGACATTGTGGTGGCATGGAGAGGCACTGTGGCACCATCTGAGTGGTATGAGGATCTGCAGAGGAAATTGGAGCCAATTGGAGATGGAGAGGCCAAAGTTGAACATGGGTTTTCTAGTATTTACACTTCCAAGAGTGACACCTCCAGGTACAACAAGTCCAGTGCATCAGAGCAGGTCATGAAGGAAGTCACCAGGCTGGTCCAGTTGTACAGAGAAAAGGGTGAGCAAGTGAGCCTCACAATCACAGGGCATAGCTTGGGGGGTGCCTTGGGCTTGCTCAATGCTTATGAGGCAGCCCATAAACTTCCTGGGCTACCCATTAGTGTGATTTCCTTTGGGGCACCCAGAGTGGGCAACAATGCTTTCAAGGATGAGCTTCACCAAATGGGGGTGAAGACATTGAGGGTTGTGATCAAGCAAGACATGGTTCCCAAAATGCCAGGGCTTGTTTTCAATGAGGGGTTGCAGAAGTTTGATGATATTACTGGCCATCTGGACTGGGTCTATACCCATGTTGGAGCTGAGTTGAAACTTGATGTTGGTTCATCACCTTATCTCAAGCGTGGTGGGTTCAATTTTCTTGGGTTTCATAGCCTTGAGACCTACCTTCATCTTGTGGATGGGTTTCTGAGTGAAGAAACTAGGTTTAGGTCAAATGCTAGGAGGGATGTTGCCTTGGTGAACAAGGCATGTGACATGTTGGTGGATGATCTTAGAATCCCACATTGTTGGTACCAATTACAACACAAAGGACTGGTTTGTAATGCTCATGGGAGATGGGTTAAACCCAAAAGAGACCCGGAAGACATACCTTCACCTACTAGAAGCACAAGCACAAGCTTATGCTCTTCAAGCAGAGATTCAATATCAGATTACAATGTACTTGAATCTTTATGTAGTGCTTAAAATTATATGTGAATTTTGATACTTGAACACTTGAATTGTCTCCAAACTTTATGGTGCTTGAGATACAAGAACTGATAGACATTAGATATATGGTTAAAAAAATTGTTTCATACCATTTAAACAAATTTAATACAACAACTTAACAAAGTTATTGATGCTAATTGGAAGATCTGCCAAAAAGAAATATCTTTGAGCAATTGATAATTTTAATTAGACACTATTTCAAAAAGAAATCATTATATCCACAATTATGGATCAACTAATCAGCAAATAATAAATTGGACATGTTCAGATTTTTGGCCCACAGCAAAGCGGTTGCAGATATGTCCCAATTCAGAGGGTCACCTCTGATTCATGCAACAGACATGCACATATAATTGTCCAGTCATCGATGGACGCTACATGTAATTGATCGAATTATAATATGAGTGCATGAGATACTTGTGAATTTGGGATGCAATAATTTGAAAGTCAAAAGGCTAGCAATGATATTTGGCTTATTCATGGATTTGCTTTATGAAATATACTCTTTTTTTTTTTTTCTGAAAATTAAATTTTTTCGCTTTATCTCTCGGAATTTTATATCTCATCTATACCATCAACTCTATCTATTATCTGGAGTTCTAAAGCTTCATTTTGAGTGATTTTTATATGGTTGTAAAGAGAAGATGCATAGCTTCAAAACGAGTATATAATTGTTGATTTTGGTAGAGGTCTGATGGGTCCAAATTCGGGCCAAACTTAAGATAAAAACTAGAAAAATGAATAAATTTGACAAACTTGACTATTAGGAGTCATTTGTAAAATTCGGGGATAAAGTGAGAGAATTTAACTTTCAGAGAGTAAAGTGAAAAAAAGAATATATTTAAAGGGGCAAAATCATAAATAAGCCATGATATTTTCCAAGGAAATAAAAATAGAGAATCCTATCAATCAATTTTGTGCGCAAAATATTATAAATAATTTTTATTAAAAATCTTGTTTATAATTTTTTTTTGGCCAGTAAAATCTTGTTTGTACTAAATAAGTAAAATACACCATCTGGAGGCCAATACAATCTTGTCTATACTAAATAAGTAAAATACACCATCTAGAGGCCAATACAAGCTTGTCTTGACCATTGTTTGGTTTCCATTCCAAATAATCGATCTATAAAAAATTCAAAGGGTCACCCGATATTTATAGGGTTAAATATAAGAGTCGTTAATAAATTATAACCTTAAATTTCAAAAAAACCACTTGGATGAAAAGTTAGATGTTTGGGGATGACGCCCCCAATAAGGGTCAATGGTCAAATGTCTACAGGTCACGTGGGGTCTCGAGTCCTAGTGCAACGCTATCACCTTAGTCAAAGGTCCACCAAGGCAACCGTTTTGGACCGAATCCCATTGCCTGAGCCGATCCGAACGGGGTGAACCTACACATAAGCAAAGACCAACGAGTTGCCAACATTCGGATCGGATTCACTCTTCGGATTCGAGCGTTGACCATCCAAAATATTCTTCTTCAACCGACGACTCTCTGGCCACCGTCTCACCCTTTTTGTGTTTGGATCGAAAGCCACTGTCTCTTCCGAGCCGAGCATTGTCTGGAAGGACCAACTACCGCTTAAGTTCACTACAGTTCAAAGCCTCACTTAGAGCGGATCGATCCTCTTCGACTCATCCTTTTCCGAGCCGAGCACACCCACAGTAGCAGTTATTGCACCTGACACACTGAAGGTACCTTTATGCTTTGCATTTATGGCTCATTCACTTTGCCTTACTTCCATTTAATGCCAGTGACTTCCAGCCATTTGGTGGTCACTTCCCCTGCATTAAGTAAAGGAGTCTGTCAGCCACCTGACTTGCCATAAACCCAGTATTTAATACCTACAATGCACCAAGATTGCCCCTACATACCCAGCTGAAATATCTTATACCCTTTGACTATAAATAAGAGCATGTTCACAAGGGAAAGGGAGAGACAATTCTAAGAAAATACTTGCCCAAGCTCTAAAGAAATCAACCCAGACACTTCTACCTCTTTTCCTTCATCTTCCTCCAAAGTTTTTGCTGTGTTCTTCATTTGCACTTGCCTCTCATTCCTTGCATCTCTCTGATTTTGCCATCAGAGTACCTTCGGCTGGTACCACACCGGTGCTTTCTTTATGATCAGCTCGCAGGAAGAAGTTCAAAACCAGCTAACTGATGTGCTCGAATCAACCTCTCAGCCCTTCAGCTTGCCACGTCAGTAAAAGTCCTCATTTAAATTGCGTGCAAAGGTCTGAGCAGATTTTTGCATCAACATTAGATATTTAAGCTAATGAGAGGAAATATATCTAAAAGAGAAGAATTGAATAATAGAAAAAACGTGCCATGAACATTAATTGCATCATACATTTAGTGCTACATTTAGTGGTACCATAGGCATGACAAATTATGGTTGACCATTCAAATAATGGGACAAAGAATTAACAAACCACCTACTCAAAATATAGCACATACAACCCAAGCATAAACAAGCCAAAGAGTAGAGTTAGGCCAGATTTGCGGTAAAAAACTATGGCTTCGTTTGATATAAAATAAAATTGAATAGGTTAAAAGGTTAGATTAATGTGTATTTAAAGCAAAATAATTTTAACTTGAAAGAAGATGATATAGGAAAAAGATGAGTTAATCAAATGGAAAAACTTGTCTCCTTTAATCACAAAAATGGTGAAATTAGTGGGGATAAGTTTTTCCTAATGGCTAATTCATTTCATCCTATCTTCGTTCTTTAAGTTATAAGACATTTTTCATCTTAACCCTTTATTATATCTAATTCAATTATATATAGGGTAAACTGCAATTTAGTACCTTATATTTGGGTCAGATTGCAAGTTGGTACCCCTTTTTTTTTTTTTTTTTTTTTTTNGTACCCCTATTTTTTTTTTTTTTTTTCGGTACCCGATCTTCATTTTGTTGGTAAATATGTACCTCCGTCAATGTCTCCGTCTAAAAGTCTGTTAAATGCTGACATAGCGCTGACACATATGCCAAATGTCTGCCCAAATGTAGTCACATGGACAAATAAATAATAAAATATTATAAAATAATTTTAAAACAAAAATAAATTTTAAAAACTTTAAAAACCCACAATTAAATTTTTAAAAAAACCCATAATTAAATAAATAATAAAATATTATAAAATAATTTTAAAACAAAAATAAATTTTAAAAACCCACAATTAAATTTTTAAAAAAACCCATAATTAAATTATAAAAAAAAACCATCAAGAACACCAAACCAGCAATCCCATTATCATCATTATCATCATTACTCACCCCTGGTACAAAACTCATCAATCCCAAACCCAGAACAACCTCCTCCTCCCTCCCCCACCAACCCCTACCCACTCACCGCCGCCGTCTCCCTCACTCGTTGCCAATCCTGACAACTCCCTCACCCATTATAGAACACCAAAAAAAAAAAAATTACAAGAACTTTGGGATTGCTCGCTAGGAAATCAAAATCTCATCTAGAAATTTGATGAAATTATTGGCCACGAGGTACCCAGCTCATCTTCTGCTGCTTCTTTTATTCTATTGATCTTCTTCTTTTTTTTCTTTCGTTTTTTTTTTTTTTGGGCTGGGGCTGGGGTGAGAGTGCGCGACTTGGCTAGGGGGAAGGGGAGGGGGTGCGATGGGCTGATGGGGGAGGAGTGCAACTAGGCTAACCAGTCTGGGTGGAGCTGGGTGGGGGGTGGATGCGAAGGGGAGGGAGTACGATGGGCTGAGAGGGTGGGGGAGCTGGGTTCGACTAGGCTGGGGGTAGGGATGACAACGGGGCGGGTCGGGGCCGGGGGTGCCACCCCCATCCCCCGCCCTCGAAATTTTTTCATTCCCCGAATCTATCCCAATTCCCTGGATAATTAAACGGGGATTCCCTGCCCCCGACCCCGCTGGGGAGTGGCCCCCCGAACCCGGCCCGAATCCCTGCACAATGCACTCTAGTCCGACACATTTTGTTTATCCATTTCCACAAATACTACCCAAATCCAAAGATCAGAGACAAAGGTAGGCAGCGACAGCGAGAGAGAAATAGAGGATACGACGGGAGAGAGAGATTAAGCAACGAGTGGTGAACGGCGACGGTAAGAGGATGACATGGAAAATGCAGAGAGAGGGAGGAGTGAGAGAGAGAGATCGCAGAGAGAGGGAGAAGAAATAGAGATTGCTGAGAGAGGGAGAAGAAATAGAGATCGTAGAGAGGGAAGAGAGAAAGAGATAGTAGAGAAGGAGGAGATGGAGATCTCATGTACAGACGGAGAATATCAGAAGAGAAAATGAGAAAGGCAGCAGGATACAAACTAAAGAAACATTGTGTTTTAGACTTAGGGTTTGATTCTGTAAACTAATAAATACATACTTTAATACATACTATAATACATACGAATAAATACATACTATAATACATACTTTATATATATATATATATTTATTTAAACATATATATGCCAACTAATTTGACATATATGATATATAAACATATTTGTAACTTTATAAACATATAGCATAAACTAATTTAAACTAATAATCAATAGGTTTGATACTATTTTAATAGATAATTGGACATATATCTTTAAAATTTATATAATAAATTTCATATACAACTAATTAAAAAACCCTAAACCCTCTAAATCTTATAATCTATACCATATACCCTATACACTATACCTATACTTTAAACCATATACCATATACTCTATACTAGTATACTCTATACCCTATACCATATATACTACTATAGATTTGGTACATAGATTGTAATTAATAAAATTTAGGATTTGGGTTTTAGGGATAGTTTACGGTTTAGGCTTTAGGTTATTTAATATAATTTAGGATTTATGGATGGTTTAGGAGTATAGGGCTTTAGGATTAGAATTTAAGGGTTGAGTGTTTAAGGTATGGGGTATAGGGTGGGGTATAAGGTAGGGTATAGGTTTAGGGAAGGTATATGGTTAGGGTATAAGATATAGGGTTTAGGGTATATGGTATAAGGTTTAGGCCTTTAGGGTATTTTAATAGAATTTAGGGTTTAATGTTTATGGTTTAGGGGTTGGTAGGATTTATGGTTTAGGATAGGGTATTTGGTTAGGGTATAGGGTTGGTAGGGTATAGGGTTTAGGGTATATGGTATAGGGTTTAAGGTATTAGTTTTATTATTTGATAAGTGTATAAATACATAAAATGGAAGACTAAGTTCAAAGGAATTAATTAGTCTGGTGGTTGTGGCATTACTTTGCCTTGTTTGAGGTCCAGAGGTTGAACCCTAAGGCCTCCATTTTGCCACTTAAAATTTTAATATTAAAAATACAGAATTTATATATTAAAAATAAAGAATATAATATATATATATATATAATCGGGGCGGGCTCGGAGTCGGGGGAACTAATACCATACCCGCCCCGCCCCCGACCCGGGTCCCCGTTTAAAACCCTGAATCCGAACCCGTCCTCGTTTATAATCCTCATTTATGTGTTATCGAATCGGGTCCCCACGGATCCCCATACCCGCGGGGATTTTTGCCATCCTTAGCGCGGCCGGGGGGGAGGGGGGGAAGGTGGGTGCAACTCAGCGCTAGGGG
>QANT01008366.1:0-79064 GCA_003254885.1 Purshia tridentata | reverse complement strand
TTCATGTTCAGTCTTCTCACCGTGATAAACTCGATTCTCGGGTTGCTAAATGTGTGTTTTTGGGTTATTCATCCACTCAAACAGGGTATCGATGTTATAATCCAGTCACTAGAAAAATCATAGTTTCAAGAGATGTGAGGTTTGATGAAACAACATCCTATTTCACAAGACAATTCGACAATGCTAGTCAGGGGGAGTTTTTCATGATATGTTTCCTCTGCCTAGCCCTGCCTCCTGTGCTGAATGCAATTAGCCTGCAACCACTCGAGTGTCACAAGATGTGATTGTTGATTCAGAAGCTCAACCTGAGTCTTCACCACCTTCTCATTCAGCTCAAGAGTCACTGCCTATGCCTTCAACTCCACTGCGCAGAAATCCTGCTCGTGAACGTCATCCTCCACCAAAGCTCCTTGATTATGTTACTTACACTGCCAGGTACCCCTTAACCAAGTTCATCACTTATAACAAATTCTCACATTCTCATGCTGTGTTTCTTAGTACTCTCGATAGTACTTATGAACCACAAAGTTTTCAAGAGGCAAACCTTCATGAAATGTGGCAGCAAGCCATGGTTGAAGAACTCCACGCTCTTAATGACAATCAGACTTGGAGTATTGTTAAGCTTCCTAAGGGAAAGAAGGCAGTGGGCAGTCGTTGGGTGTATAAGACCAAGTTCCATTCAGATGAGACCATTGAGAGACACAAGGCTCGTTTAATAGCTCGTGGCTTTACTCAAACCTATGGAGTGGATTATAAAGAAACCTTTGCTCCCGTTGCCAAAATGACCACAGTAAGGGTGCTGTTATCTGTTGCCGTTAATCATGCATGGCCTCTATATCAAATGGACATTAAAAATGTATTTTTGCATGGCAATCTTGAAGAAGAAGTTTACATGAAGTTACCTCCAGGTCATCCCCAATCTAATGATCCTACTATGGTTTGCAAGCTTCATAAATACATCTATGGTTTAAAGCAGTCTCCACGTGCATGGTATGCCAAACTTAGTTCCGTTCTTGAGGATGTTGGTTTTACTCGAAGCAATGCTGATTCCTCCATCTTCGTTCGAATTGGTTCAGCAAGTAAACTTGTGGTTCTTATCTATGTTGATGATCTCATATTGACAGGTGATAATGTTGAGGAGATTAATTCCCTCAAACAAGCTCTTCGGGTCATATTTGCTTTTAAAGATTTGGGGCCTCTCAAATATTTTCTTGGTATAGAAATGGCCACATCTCATAAAGGTCTCTTTCTAAACCAACGAAAATATGTGCTCAATCTTCTAGAGGATGCTGATATGGTGGATTGTAAACTAGCTTGCACTCCTGTTGACAGTAAACTTCGGCTCGATCTCCTAAGTGAGCCTCTCACGAATCTGCGTTACTATCAAAGGTTGGTTGGCAAGCTTATTTATCTCACTATTACTCGCCCTGACATCTCTTTTGCCGTGAGCATTGTCAGCCAATTCATGCATGCTCCCACCGTGGCTCACTTGCAAATTGTTAAACACATCCTTCGTTATCTCAAAGGATCGGTTGGTCGAGGTATTATGATGAAGAACAATGGTCACACTCAGATCATCGGTTACACAAATGCTGATTAGGCCGGCAACTCTCTTGATCGTAAGTCCACTACTGGTTTTTGCACTTTTGTTGGTGGCAATTTGGTTACATGGAGAAGCAAAAAACAAAATGTCATTGCTCGATCTAGTGCCGAGGCTGAGTATCGAGCCATGGCCTCCACTGCTTGTGAACTCATTTGGCTCCAAGGTCTTCTTTCGGATCTTGGGTTTCCAAGCAGTCACCCTATGTCTCTTTTCTGTGATAATCAGGCTGCCATGCATATTGCTTCCAACCCCGTTTTTCATGAGCGGACCAAACATATTGAAGTTGACTGCCACTATATTCGCGCTCAGGTTCAATCCAAGGTCATTGACACCCATTATACTCATAGTCATGACTAGTTGGCTGACATATTCACCAAGTCTCTTCCCATTGCTTAGTTTCAGCTTATCTTGTCCAAGCTTGGCTCAATGAATCCCCTTGATCCAGCTTGAGGGGGAGTATTGGAAGTCACATTCACATGGGGTTAAGGTTTTTATCCTATGGTTAAGGTCCTTACTCTATGCATAATCCATGTTGCTGCTCTTATCTGGTGTATATTTCTTGGTATGCACAGGAGGCTATTCTAGTTGATAGAGTGACTGTGATTAGTCCCTAAATTAAGGAAAAGCTACTTTTTCTTGTTATTATCAATAGCTTAGGTATCACTCAAGGTGTGACTGAAGCTT
This sequence comes from Purshia tridentata, assembly GCA_003254885.1. Classification (NCBI taxonomy): domain Eukaryota; kingdom Viridiplantae; phylum Streptophyta; class Magnoliopsida; order Rosales; family Rosaceae; genus Purshia; species Purshia tridentata. The sequence goes on along the minus strand of QANT01008366.1, from coordinate 76,777 downwards.
GTTTCTTCTCCCTTGCTTCTATATATGCTTAGGTCCTTGTAATTAGTTTATTTTACACATATGAAATATACAAGTTATTTCCACACAACTTATGCATAATAAGTAACAATTCAAAATTTGAAATCTATCACGTTCAATTTGGAGAATGAATCAAGGTACAATGTGTCTATGAAAGTGTATGGTTGAATTCATCAACTGGCTTATGCACAACATGGCGTTGTTTGGATAGTTTGCAATTAGATGAGTTTTTTTTTTTTGGCCACTTAGGTGAGTTCTAGAAATAAGGGTTAGCGCTAACTGAGCTTAAACAAAGTTTTAACAAACAAATAACTATGTACATTGAAGTGAATAATAATGTACAAGAGAAAGTTGTCAGAGATAGTACAAGTGCAGTTGTTAGAGATAGTACACGTGTGGTAAGAATCTAGACCTAACTTGTGTACTAAGTTAATTATATATAAGTGAAATATGTGACATATACATGTGAGATTAAAGTTAAACTTGGACCTAACCTTTGTCTAGCTAGGCTGATTATACATGTAAAATGTGTTAATGTACACTAGCAACATCAATGTTAGCAGCTGGGATATCTTCAAGAGTGCTTCATATAGAATCTGACTTCTCCTCTTTGCACCTTAGCATATGAAGGTGGAACATCATCATCTATAGGATATTTCTGCAGAGAACAATTGTGAAGATATAGGTAGGCTTAATCAGAATCATATGAAATTAATGCTCCATAAGCACCAAGTTTATGAAGGCTTAAGAATAATTTACTTTAACATCTGTCAAGTCCACCTGATACTCCTCTAAGAAGCCAATGAATTCCTTAAAATTCTCTTCTGTCGGGCGATAATGACCACTGTAGGACCACACAGCCTGTGCAGTGTGAACATAAAAATAAGGTTCATAATCAAAATTATGGGAAGAACTTAATGCAAATTAATTTGCATTTTGTGTGTGTGTGTGTGTGTGAGCAAATGCTGCACATGACATCACCTCAAGAACCCCATTAGAAGCAGCCAATCTGCCAGCTGCAATGGTGGCACCTCCAGCTAGAAAAGTAGAGTGCTGGAAAAGGCCTTTCTTCTTCTCCCCAACATACATATTCCTTGATGTGCTGAGCACAAAGATCCATTTGGAACACTCAGGAGTAGTATTCACAAGCTTCCTACTTTGTCTGTACACAAGCTTCCCACTCTCCACAATCACTTCATAAGCTTCCCTTTCTTTCTGTAAGAGCATATATATATGGATTAACCAAACATCATTAACCTCACATCCAATGATCCAATCCCTACATATTCATACTAAAATATATCTAATCCTGATTAAAATAAATTAAATATAGATGAAAATTTTATAGATACCATATAAATTGATGATTGTATATATATTTTTTCAGTATCTGGGAAAAGTAATAAAGTATAATGATACTTACTGGTCCAAGGTATTTGATGCATTGATGCTGCAGATCAGTTCTTGGGCACTTCTCAAGATTTACTTCCTTTCCATCTCCAACATCCAACCTTCATTTTGGATGGAGAATCAAAAGATTACAAAATTAAAAAAGCTGAAATATTACTTTCTAAAAGCAGGAAAAAATTTGGCTTCTGTAGGAATTCTACCAGTAGAAGAAAGGTTGAGAGCTCCCACTACTAAGCCAGACATTATAATACAAGTTCAGATTGTGTCCATAACGATGGCGTGGATCAATCTGAAAAGCACAAGAACAAGGCAAGCTTGATTTATATATCCATATATGATAGCTTCCTACTCATTGAGATACCAAGAAAATAGTGTGGTTTGGTATTGACATGTCAATGCAAATACATGCCAGATAGAGTAGTTTATATTATCAACCTGACTCAAAATTCATTTGACACTTAGATTTAACCCTGTTAATAATGAGTTAAAGTACCAAGTAAGAATATTCTAATTAGTTTGAGCTTACAGCCTCAAGCCAATGCCTTAGAGCTAGTTTTTGAGCCTTCTCATCCTTGCACAAACCCTTCCCAACCTACATCAATCAAGCATATTCTACTTTTTATCAATACTCCATGTGAACAAAATAGTAGTTCTTACAAGATTTTATAAATTTTGAATTAGTTAGTTATCCATTTTGGTCTTGGTCAAAATACAAAGCAATGGAGCACATAGATTTTCTGCCTTAAAAAGTCTGAATTGGGTCCAAATGTTGAAATGAATGATATATTATTATCTTCATTATCTGCCAAGCAAGTAACTTTAACTGCTTTGCATAGAAAAATCACCTTGGCAGCTCTAGTCCTGGCTCTTGCCCATCTTGAAACTGCAGTTTCTGATTTAACAGAGTCAAAGAATGACACAGAGCTCCTCCTAAGAGCAGCAAAGTCCAATGCCTTCCGCCTACAACAATTAGAAGAAGAAAATAAGCATGACTGTACTTTTCGAAGTACAAATTCGACCATGTGCAGCAGAGTAGGAAATTACAATCAGACGAACCATAGCTCCTCAACAACAACGGCACAATCTGCAAGGTTTCGTCTAGTCCGGTAACTCTTGTAGACTTTCTGTAGCTTGATTGCAGCTGCTTCAAGCTCACTTGGAGACCGCAGAGAAAACCAGTCTTCTGGCTTGGCTAAAGATATTGTTGGATTGAACTTCTCATTGAAATTATCAGTTTTTCCCTCAGTATTCTTGAATGAAACATTCGTCCTGAGCTTTAGCTCTCCTACTTTCCTTTTCTTGCTGCTTATGGATTGTTCAATAATGATTTTATCTATCCCTTCAGATTTATTGGTGTTGCTAAATTCAGTTTTCTCAAAGCTGACTTTTCTAGATGTTGCCTTTCTCTTGGACTCAAATTTGATGGATGTCAGTATGACCATTTCTATAATTTCTGTCAAACGAAAAACCATGTGCCTCAGAAAACGGATATCCAGAGTTTCTCAAATACCATGATAAAATTCATGACAAATGTAAACTTGGGTAATAAAATGAAGCATATCAAGAAATTATCAAAATTAGTATCTTAACCAAACACCAGAACAACAACAAAAGGAGCCAACTTTTCTGAAAACAATTAAGAGACAAACAATTAGATATATTTGGATATGAAGGTTGCTCACCTGAATCTAAATGCAAGTGTCTCTCTGTCTAAGCAAGTTGTAAGTAAAATCACACCACTTCACACCTTTAAATACTACGCAATCCTCTGAAGGACAATGGAAATGAAGTTTGAAATTTTGTCCCATCACACGGGGTTGCTTGGCGTCACTTAACAACACTATGAAGGGTTTGAACTTGAAGTATTCAAAGGTTTTATTTATAAATAGAGCGTTCAGAAACTAAGCAATTAGTATTTTAGTAAGGCATTTACCATGTGCATTCACTTTCTTTAGAAAGAAATGTCATGAAAATGTTATGTGTGCTCTTTGTTTGCGTGTGTGTGTGTGTGTGTGTGTGTGTGAGAGAGAGAGAGAGAGAGAGAGAGAGAGAGAGAGAAGCAATCAGTCAAAGATATGCTATGAAATGTTCCAAGAAGCAGAGAAAGAGTACTGATCGAGAGGATTTGTTAAGGCAAAGTCCTAGAAAACAACAAGAAACGATATAGAAAGCGAGCGTTTGTCTTTCACATAAAAATATATTCAAAGGCAGCCAAATCCATATTCTAGTAGTGAAAAGTGCATCTATCAAAATTCAAGAATTAAAAATGCCTTTGTCATATGTATCTGTATGGTGGAATTTTCCGTACAAAGGACCAAAAACACAAAGAAATGCAACCATATATGCTTATGAAAAAGGTTGTTACTTCACATCGCATTGCTTTGTAGGCAGGCAAAGCAGCTTAAACACAGAAACATCGTACTACTGAAAAACCTAGGCATAGCCATGTTTGTCTTCATCATAACTTATGTAACAAGCATGTCTTCGCCATGTTTCCTTGGACCCTAACAACATCAGGTTCAGTAAATTTCTATGTCGCTGAAAGGTAATTCATTAAGATTATAAAAGAGGGACTTGACAACGTTTTCCACACGTTTTTCAACTGTCCTCTTGCAGGTTGCTTCCCTATAACAAACATGGCAATGATATCGCAATTACCCATTTGTTGACTAGTCTTTGGTTGCTTAGTCTTACCTAAAATGACATGAATAGATATATATATAAACTATGAAAGATTATGTTGGCATTCACATGCACATCATTTACATGAAATTCTATATGAAAATCCCATACAACAATAGGGTCTAAAGCATGTCACATGCCGATCAGTGAGGCAAAATAGACAACTCATGCCCAAAGCTTACATAAGTCTTTCCCACCTAATTTGTTCCTTTATGTGCCATAAATTTTTAGAAAGGGGGCAAATCTTGGTAGTGCCAAACTTCGTCTAACCATATAAAACTTTGAGCATAAATTGTTCATTTTGAATTTACGTCATCTATTGGATAAAAGTTTGAATAAAATTCTAGAAAAAATTGATCTATATTGACATAATTGTAAAAATTTGATGGCTTATTAACTAAATTTTAATTTGGGACAATTTTGACACTCAAGTAAAATGCTTATTAAGCCAAAAAAAAAAAAATTTTGTTTGCGTGATGGTTTCGTCATAAACTGTGTTGGATACTTGGATATGGACGCGATGGTTTTTTAATATCTTGGGCCTACGGTCTCATTGGGCTTTTTAGTAATTCATGGGCATTACTGGCCCAACACTGATCCAGTTCAAAGCCTTTTGGAGCTCCAAACCCAATTAGTTCACATTAGCAGCAATCATCACGTGGTTCGCACGTACCATTCTACGAGCCAACTTTGTACAAGTTCTTTGTGCAGCAGCATATCACAACCGTAAAATCATCACATGCCCCTACTTGTGGGTCCCAATCCATTAACGGTCAGGATGCTGATAGCGTTTCGTGAATAAAATGTAGAGTTGCACAGTCTGGAACAGAGAAACCAAACCGTCTTAGCGATCAAGTCCAACAAAATTTCTTAGAGAAACTCCCATGGCAGAAACAAAACCAGAGCCCAAAAACTCTATCTCAGTCTCAGGTACTTTAAGTCCTACAACTTAGTTTCATTTCTTTGTAATTATCAGAAATCCCAATATTTATCATGTGTACTTTTTAGTTGTTGTATATTCTCTTATTATTTTGCTTTGTGGGTTACTTTTGCTTGATATTGTGAAGATCTTTCATTGATGAATCCATTGATCTTCTGAAGAAAAATTTAATCTTGGTGATGGGTTTAATTAAAAAATGATATTTTTATGGTGTAGCCGTGTAGGGAATATTTTATTTAGTGAAGACCTGTACAAAATTACAAAAGATATTTCTATTAGTTAATTATATCTATTTATCTTTATCTTTGTGGCAGAGAAATCACCAGGACATCACAGTGATAAATCACCAAAAAATGACCACGAAACGCATGGAAGGAGTGATGACATAGATGAGAGCACTCCAGTAGAAGAAATCAAAGGCCCAAATGTTTTTGAACGGGTGAAGGAAGAAATCGAAGCCATTGTTGAAGCCATTCATCCTAAGAAAAAGTCTGATAGTGATGATTCTCATGATTCATCTTCTAAGTGAGAGGTTGGCTGAGCCTCAGTTGTAAGCATGCTTCACAAATATAGCTCTCAGAGTAGTAAATGGGAGAAGCCAGTATTGTGCTGTCAATGTTTGTGTAATTTCTTTGATTTGTATCGTTGTAATTGTTTCAGTCTAACTATTCACATGAGATGGATCATGATTGTTGTTGGAGGGACCCTTTTAAGGAAAATGTTGTATGATACTGCAAAAATGATTATCATCATATTTCTTTGATTATAATGTTTATTGAAATTTAAATTTTGATCTTACATCTTGAGGCTAGCCATAAACACCGCCAAATGTAGAACCTTACTAGTATAACATGTTCCATCACAGTGTGCTTTAGGTTGCAGTGGTTAGATGTTATATTGTTAGATGCTGATACCCATTTTGGCTCTTGTATGTTGGAGAAGGAGAAAGGTGCTGTGGGCTTGTGTGGCAGCCTTGTTTTGCTTGCTCATACATGAGTTGATTTCATTCACTACTCTGATCTTGAATATAACAGATTCATGAAGTTTCCTGTTCAATATAGTTGAGATTAACTTACTCAACAATTACAGAATTACTTGAACCAAATCAGATTCCAACTTGATGGACTCATGAATGATAATGTTGAAAGTTTAAAACATAGAGTGATCTTGGTTTTACACAGGAAACCACAGGTGGGTTGCCCTGGTTTATACAGCGTTTCTGGTTGCATAAACCGTCAGGTGTCATTTCAGGTCAGGTGTGCAGAACTATCAATTGTGGGTTGATAGTGGTTTGCTTTACAATTAGAATTTTTACTATACAAAGAATCATTATGTTTGATAAATTTAACAGTTGATGTCATCGTATACTCATTTTTCTCGTAACTTGTTTCTAATAAACTTTGTATCATTTAAAATTATGATATCTGGATAAATTTTATATTACAGTGATTATTACTTTTACAAGTACGATCCACTACGTAAGATCTATTGAGCAGTAAATTTTGAACCGTAATCTCCTTATCAAAATTTAAACAAGCAGACCAAATTGTACTTAAATATTCTCTCTCCTATGAATCTTTTATCTGAAATTTGTTCATATACTTCACCAGGGAAGATTTGGCTCCTGTCTAGACGCTTGGGATAGTCTAAGCCTTGTGTATAGAAGCATTCTATACCCCTATTGGAGGAGACATTAAGAATGATATAGATTTGGACTTGGTTTTTGTGTTTTTGTTTATGCAGAAACTTTGATTTTCTTTGAAGATAGAATCACCACATTGAGTTTTGCCTGACAAAAGTGGTGTTCAATGGGGAGATTTGGAATGACCATATGATATGACCTTTCTTCATACTAAAAAAAAAGTGCATGACCTGTATTTTCAGTGGGGGGTTTATCATGGTGTGCTCCAGCTGGTGTAAGTTCTTTTGAAAGTACAATAAATGAGCCGATACCTTCTTCCACCCCTCTGTACTCTGTAGTTTCAGGTGGAAGAGAATCAAGAAATATAGCCTTACTGGGTACACTCAGACTCAGCACATTGAATACTCCAACAAGTCTCATACAAGTATAACAAATAATGAAGGAGAAATTTATAGGCAACATTGTGTTGATTGTACATGATATAAGTATTTTAATATGTATGCATGTAGTATGGGTGCTTCCTTTGAAGTTTGTCTGAGCTGTGCCTACCAGTCTTCCTTTTTGTTTCCATCACAGATATTTGGCTAATATCTGTTTATGACGTCCCTAACCTGACCAAATTATCCCAATTTAGGCAAAATATTTGCTGCAAATCCACACCCAAATTAAGTTATTACGGCTCAGCAGTGCCTACATACTTCCTAAAGAAACGAACTAGAGAGAGAGAGAGAGAGAGAGAGTGTGCACTGAATGGTGCAATCAAGCTTGCTTATCACTGTATCAGACTTGCTTTCACAGCACAAACCTAAAGAAATTAATAATTTACTAAATAAGTGTAGTTCTATTAAATAGCTTATCCACTGCAAATTGTTACGTTGCAATATTGCATGCATTCTAAAAAAAAAGAGAAATAGAGAGTAAAAAACAAAACAAAACAAAAGATAATCTTGATTAGTGTGTGGTGGCAGAATATACTGCTAATTGATGTGATCATCTGGAGGTGCCTTGAAGGAAACCAAAGCCACCCAAAATCTTAAATGTCCAATCTGGTGAAGGTTCAGATGGAGGGTCCAGATTGGATGGGGGTACAGTAACCTGTGTGTTTCCCACCTACCAACCTGTAAAAAAGTTGACCCATGTACGTAATTTTTAATCCATTTAACTAACTCATTAAATTTTTCTGAGGTGCTGAAAGTCTCAGACATTGGTTGCTTTCTTCGACCTTTATACAATGGCTTCTGCCACTGACACTGGAGCCCGGATTACATTTTGGGATTTCCTTTGTAAATGAGTGGACATATAACATATTACAAGAAAAAAGAGGTTGGAAAAATAGCTCTGCAACCTAGGGAGCTAAAAAGGTCTGCCAAATTTCCAGACCCAAAAGGGGGAGCTGTTATTTTGGGCATAGGGTCTAGCTCATTTACTAGAACTCTGGTGGATTGATTTGAGAGAGAGAGAGATTGTGTAAAAGATTAAGAAATCAAAGATCAGAGGTGGAGAGGCAGGGAAAACAGATTACTCGTAGGCTCATTGCAGCATCTTCCTTAGCCAAAAGGGTCTTGAAGTGAGTTGTCAAATGAGCTGGAAACTTGTTTGTGTTATTTGACAAGAAACCCCAGAATCAATTACTTGTGAAGCAAACTCTCTCCACCAGTGCAAGATAGACTGTAGATAAAACCAAGAAATTTAGAGGTTCTTTCTAACTAGCTTTTTCGGGAATAGGATTTTTCACCTTCTTATATATCCCAGCAATCATGCATGACATCCTGTGCTGTGAGTGATTCAATCTCTCTCTCTCTCTCTCTCTCTCTCTCTCTCTCTCTCTCTCTCTCTCTCTCTCTCTCTCTCTCCCCCCATCTAATAGCCATCAGCCCATCATTACCACCATAATCATTTTAGCTTTGAAGCAATGAAAGGAAGTTATTGTCTTGTAATAGCTCTTCAAATCCTGTGTTGGGTTTCTGTAACAAGCAGGCCTTTTCCTCCAAATGATGGTCTTGGTGGTCATCAAGCAGGTTACTTACTTGCCCTCCCTTTAAAAATTTAGATGCCCTTTTCAATCATGAGCATAAAAGTGAGTTTTTTTTATAGCAATGACCAGTTGGTTTAGGACCAACTTCTTTTTTGTTTCCTCTATAGAATGATTTCTCTTGCAACTTGTTTAGGTAGAAAGGATAATTTGGATTTTCTTGACATGCATTTGGCATATGCATCTTTTTGTTTTTACATTCCCCTCCTATATATATATGCATTTCCTATACTAGTAGACCAACTTTATGCAGTTTAGAGAACACATTTTTAATGATACCCTACACTAATCACCATTATTTTTTCTCTCTTTCCCCTTCTTTTGGAGGGATTGAAAAGAAATACAAACTGTTTTGGCTTCAGGGTCTTAAGAAACTGGACTACTGGAATCAGCTTTTCACAGCCATTCTCAGTGAAAGTTCCTTTTTGGCATTTCATTACATGCATACACCTTTTATTTTTTCTTATCTCTGTATTGATAAAACACCCTTTTCCTTAAAAACCATTTTTTAGCTAATTTAGCCTATTTGCTTTTTCTCTCATACATTCTGGGTAAGCTCCTGAGTTTCTCTGCTAACTTGCATTAATGCTTGAACAGGCCCAAGCCAGAACCCAGAGTCTTTACAAGTTACCTTAAAAGAGGTATCTCTCTCCCTCTGTGAGTGTGTGTGTTCTCTTATTGCAATGTTATTGAATTTTTTTGTCCTTTAAGGGTTCAAAAAGCTGGAATGGAGAGGCAAAGATGAATGAAATAGAAAACTACAGAGGGGCCAGCAAAATAGGGTCAAGCCCTCCCAGCTGTGAGCACAAGTGCTATGGATGCACTCCATGTGAAGCCATTCAAGTTCCCACCACCAAAAAGCACACCCCTTTAGGGGTTCAGTATGCAAATTATGAGCCTGAGGGTTGGAAATGCAAGTGTGGCCCAACATTTTTCAGCCCATGAAAATCCCATAGGCATTTCAACATACTTTGGCAGTTTGGCTCTTGTTTCTCACTGAGCTTTATGTATTCAATTGATCATTCCCATTGTACAAAATTTAAATTTCCAATTAATTTTCTTAACTAAATTATATATGTTTTAGCGTTCCTTTTATTATTTTTTCTTTTAACAGCAGTTATAAATTATAATGACTTATACCATTCTTTTCAATTGGACAAAATTAAATAACACATACAATCAACTTTTTTATTACAAATTAGGATAATTTGTAAGTAATTGTACGTATTTAATGTTCAAATTTATACTAATAATGGAGTAAGTAGTGCGAATTTACCTCAATAAAATGCTATGCAACTGTGTTACAGCTAAAACCCACAGTTCCTATTTTCTCACTTCCACTTCCTTGCACCTCAGCTTCACATTCATTCATAAAAAATAAAAAATAAAAACAAAAAGACGAAGCAAAAGTAGATGTGTATGCTAAACGACATGGCGTTTGGCCTCCTAAAGTTAATCAAAATGACGAAATTACCCATCTTCCTCCCTCGCTCTGAAAAAAAAGTATCAACCACCAAACAATATACACAAGTCTCTGGTAACTGTAATAAGCTAAAGCTCTCTCTGTTTTTCACATTACGTCAAAATGGGCAGTCTCTTCGGCTATCGTGTAAGTCTCTCTCTCCCTCCCTGAAATCTGAGCTTTCTGTGATCCAATTTTCGATAAGAACCATTTTGGGTCTCAGGGTAATTGTGATACAAGATCCGTAAAATTCTGAGAAAATGTCTGGAATGAGATGAAATTTAATTTAATTTTCTCTGTGCTTGTCGCTTTGTTTGGATCAATTAATTGGGAACTGTTTTGTTTTATGGTGATTTGGAGATTACATCCCAATGAAGCATTTGGATGAGATCTTATTCTTTTCCATTTTCTCAGGAACAAAATAGTTTGTGAGCATATACGCGTTCTATTTGTTTCTCGATATCACATCAAGTTTGGACCTTTTTTTTTTAATTCTGTGTGTGCTTCCCATTTTAGATCTTTATGTGTATTGCACAAAATGATGCGTGGACGAGCTTGATACTTGGGACATGAGCTCAACAAAGGTTTTTTTAATTTATTGAATGTGAATAATTTGGTTATTTGTGGTTTAAGCCGACTTAGAATGAACTGGCCACCTGGTAGGAGATTCTTTGAAATTGGGGTTGTGAATAATGTGGTTAATTAAGATCCAAGCGTAAAATGATGTTATTATGGATTATGGGGGTACTTGAATGGCAAGAATCACCTGAGGATCTGTGAGCACTTTGCTTAGACCCTATAGACTTTGGAAGTAAATGTAAATTTGCACTTTTAAGCATGAATTTGAACTGCATAATAAATGGGGTATGGATCCCCATTTGCAAGATGTTCTCAGCTAAGGATATTCACCTTGATGATAGAAGCTTGATGTGATGCAAAGAGAACTTATGATGAATGCTACATTGATCCATAAGGCAAAGCTCCAAAGAATTGGAGTAATCTTTACATGGATGTACTATTCTATAAATGCACTTTTTTATTTCATGTAGGATTCATGCCCATCTGTAAAGAACATTCTTCTTCTAGACTCTGAAGGGAAGCGTGTGGCCGTCAAGTATTACTCAGATGATTGGCCAACAAACAGTGCAAAGTTTGCATTTGAAAAATCTGTGTTCACTAAAACTCTCAAGACAAATGCTCGGATAGAAGGTGTGCAGCATAAAAATTATTGAAATAAACATAGTCTGTCTTGTCTTGTGGAAAATTTTCTTCAATGTGCTACACAAAGATCATTTTATATCACCAGAGTTGCTGTGCTCATAATTTTGTATTTTATCATCTGCAGCTGAGATAATGATGTTCGAGAGCAACGTTGTTATATATAAGTTTCTGCAGGACCTTCACTTCTTTGTGACTGGAGGTGACAATGAAAATGAACTCATTTTATCCACAGTACTTCAGGGGTTCTTTGATGCAGTTGCCCTTCTCTTGAGGTAGCCTTGGTCATAACATTTGCCTTTAGTTCTTTGCCTTGTTGATGATTATTTATTTTTAGACCTTTGATATATTATATTCTTACATCTCCTTGTAGGAACAACGTCGACAAAAGGGAAGCACTAGAGAATCTGGATCTCATACTTTTATGTTTTGATGAGATTGTTGATGGGGGGTATGCAATATGCTTCTTAAATTCTCACTCTACATCTATGCACCTCAAATATTTTCCAAGTAGATGGAGAGAGAGAGAGAGAGAGAGAGAGAGTAACACAATGAATCATCAATTATCCTTGTTTTCCAACAACACACCAAGATGCTCACTCCGTATGCTGCTGGTTTATTTAGTCAAATAAGTGTTTGATTATGTATTAATGTAGTTAATTTATATGGCAGGATGATACTCGAAACAGATCCAACCGTTATTGCTGGAAAGGTGGCAACTCACAGCATGGATGCTGATGCACCCTTGTCTGAGCAGGTAATGCAAATTCTTTATTTGTTGGCCTTTAGTTCAATCCAAATAGTTTTAACTTTCACCCATGCCATTATTTGAAGAAGAAGAAGAAGAAAAAGAGTTATTGATAGCTTGGTGTCTAATACCATTGGCCACCTGCCACAATAATTTCATACTGGTGTTCTTTAGTATTAATCTAATCTATGACCTCCTTTTCTAATATTGCAGACCATAACACAAGCATGGGCTACAGCAAGGGAACATCTAACCAGAACCCTTCTCAAATGATTTGTGTGCGCACAGAAAGAATCAGTTGGCATTTTTATTTTCTTTTCTTTTTTCATGATGAAATTTGTTTAATATGTTGGCAAGGTCTTGTTCCCTTCTTTTCATATTGTAGAACTCATTGGATGAGCAGCATCATGCCATGGGCTTGTTATGGGCTCTTATCATATTCTGTTTTTAATTTTTTTATGTAGCATGGATGCAAATATGATTCTTTAATAATTCAGAGTTTCTAATGATTTTTTTTTTGTGTCCTTTTTTTTCCTAACATTTTAAAACCAATTAATATTGTTTTGACTTCCTATTAATTACTTCAAACCAACCCACTGTGACAGTGACAAGATGAGGTACTGGCCAAAAAAAAAAGTCAAGATGAGGTCAGAATTGGTTTCATTAGAACTTTACAATGCTTGTGAGATTGTAATGTTAATCATTCAGTAACTACAGTTAAACTACGCCTAGAAGTTGATGTACTTCACTTGTGGATTCATATGTACTATTCCTCTAGATGGTCAACATTGAGGGGTCAAAAGTCAGCATAATGCAGTTGGTAGGTAGNGTTAATCATTCAGTAACTACAGTTAAACTACGCCTAGAAGTTGATGTACTTCACTTGTGGATTCATATGTACTATTCCTCTAGATGGTCAACATTGAGGGGTCAAAAGTCAGCATAATGTACGTCCATGATTGGTCCCAGCAGCTTACACGCTTTCCCGTTGTGTCTGAAATTTTTTTAAGCAAAACATAATGCAGTTGGTAGGTAGTAGTAGGTATAATTCCAAAAAATTAAATTATTCTGCCTAACTAGCAAGAAAGGAAAAACAAAATTGTTGTTTCTTGACTGTGCTCTGTTTTAGTCATCCCAAAAATGAAAAATAAATTGTTTTTCTTTTCAGCATTCATTTTTTAAGTAACAAAATCACAATTTGGGGTAGTGGATATCATCAATTCTCTCTTTGCAAGAGGAAGTCTTGGTTCAAATTTCACGTACGATAATTAAATACAAAACGTGTCGGTCGGCAATATGAAAATTATAAACTTTTTTTAACATGACCAACTATTATATTTAGTGGTGTTTCTCTCATCAACATTGGAGAAAAAGATGGTTATTAAGTTTAAGTTTTTATGTGCAAAGGCTAACCGATACAGTGATACTTAATAATTAATATGATAATTATAATATAAGAAAGATTGTTCATTTTGTTTCTAATGCTTCTAGTTGGAGTAGAGAAGCCGCCCGTCCACGTTGACTCAATCTCTGAAATTTCCACAACGCGTACATGCAAATGCAAGTTGGAGAGAGATCCAAAACCAACGACTAAGAATACTTTATAATCAATTAAGGCATGGAAAACGATATTGCCATGAAAGTCATCAAATAGGAACAAAAAATTGGGTCCCCCTGATGACAAGGATGTCAGCTCTTTTAACTTTTGTCCTAATTGAAATCCCATTAACAAAATATATGAATATGGTTTGTTTGGCCTGCTTTTAAAACAGCCAAAATCATTTTGAGATTAGTAAAGCACTTTCAGGTTAATAAGAGTGCTTTTAAGAAGTACATATAAGGTAGGAATATATATAAGTGTTTTTAAGTTATAAAAGTGCTTTTAAGATATTTTTTAAAAAGCACCTGACATGTGCTTTCATTAAGAAGCACTTCAAGTGTTTTTGCATGAATTACATATAATTTTTATAAAAACTTATATGTATTTCTTTGTGAAACCACTTCTAACAAAAGCGCTTCTAAGAAGCAGTACCAAACAGACTCATAACATATCAAAATTTTGATTCGTTTATTTAACGAGATCATTAACTATTTTAATAGAGATATTGTTGCTGGTGGAACTTTAATTCAAACCAAACCACTTGCATTTTATAGTAACTTCAATGCTACAATAGTGATGTTGATGAATTGTGATGATGATGTGGAGCCCATGGAACCATATTATATGCTACAGCATAATGTTATTAAATTTCTGTAGCTTACTGTAGGCCATGCCTCTGTGAACAAATCCTTACTATTATAAAGTCAGGAGACAGGCTTCACCAAATTTTAGATTCTCATAAATACCTTTAATTCAACTTAATAAATAAGGATATAATTGTAAAATATAAAACTTAAAATATAATTTTAAAAATAAAAAACACTGCACTACCTTAAAAGGTGGAGAGAGTGGGGATAATTTATTAAAAAATAAAAATATAAAAAACCACATAATAAATTTAAATTGACATGTGCGGAACACGTGCCAAGAGTCTAATCTGAATAATTTCACTGCCAGCATCTTAATTAGGAAGAAGAGTGTTGGATTAATCAAATAATATTCATTTCATAGCTAATTAATTAATACCGAGGAACTCATCAAAGTAAACAAAATCGTTCACACCTTCAAGGCTCTTGTTGTGAATTTTTGACAAGTCACTGTCCCCCAAATTTGATTGAGTATGATAAACAAGGAAAGTTCCAAATCATGCTTATTAACATTAAAAAAAATATTGGAGATGTTTACACTTCAAATTTGGTTACACTTTTATTGGTGCATGGTTAATCATATTAACTTAATTATAGATTAATGATCATGTAGTAAATTGGATTACAAATTCAAGTAAGATTTAATATAATTAATTATTCAAATTTACAGTTTAGCAATTGATACATTTGATAAATCATTTATCGATCTGTACGTATGAAATTAATTTTTAAATTTTAATTCATAAGATAACATTTAAAAACTGAAAAATTAAATTAAAGTTCTAATTTTTAGTGTGTGAGATATTATTAAATTTATCACGCTTACATTGTACCATCGAGAGAATATTCAAAGAAATATAAAATATTATACCAACTTATATTCATACTCATCTCATCATAATCAACAATTGTACAGTCAGCAAATCTTTTTTAATTTCGAAGGAATCTTCCTTGATTGACAAATGATATGAATATGCCAACAATTTTATTAAATTTAAATGATAAATATTTTCTTTTTTTTTTCTCGCATTTTAATTGATACGCTGTACCATAAATTTGTTTTTTAATCAAATGGCATCAATTACGCATTCAAATTATTCAATGTTATAAATGTTGCTATATTTTCACTTCAAATATTGTCAATTTAGTATTGGAATTAGGATTCTGACTGTAGCAACAAAAAAAAGAACAAGGATTAAAAAAAAAGGCTTAAAAAACATATATATTTAAAAACAAATATATAGAAAGAAAATAAAAAATGTACAATTGTTAGTTATATAGTTATACTCATGAGTGTTTGAATGTTCACTTATATTTTGCATAAAATTCAAATTTCACATCTCCTAATAGAGAATTACTCATTATAATTAATTAAGATGCTTTCTATAGTTAGTCAATATCTACATGGACAAGAGTAGTCACCGGCGAAATGACACAAAACAAAATCTCTATTGAATTTCTGGTTGTCGGTAATCGATTGTTTCGGTGTCAATAGGTGGAAATCGGTTATAGAGACAAAAAGTGAGAGATTGTGAGAGAGAAAGACTGAGAGTTTGAGAGGTTTCTAGTTGATGATGATGATGGTTTCTGAAGATAGAGAGAGTGAGAGGTTTGAGAGACTGAGAGACTAAGAGAGAGAATGAGAGTTGAAAGATACAGACCAAACAAGCGAGCGCTCAGTGAATTTGCCCAACGCTCAGTGGACCGACGAGCTCTCAGTGATGAATGGCGAGCTATTAGTTGGGTATCGGTAACCATCAGTTCGGGGAGACAAACCATTTTCGACGCTACTCTCTTTAGTTGGGTTATAAGAGCATGAATGACCAATAAAACATATTATGAATTCAAATAATTGATTTGGGCATGGTTGAAAGACAAGTTAATTATTATATTTGGCGTATTAATTGTAACTTAAATAATATTTAAATTCGGTGAAATATTATCGCATGTTTGAATTTTATTGTTCGTAAAATAAAAATCATTATTTGTATAGTATTCTAAATCAATTAAATCCGATAAAGAAAGAAATTTTATATAAATTTCCATTTAGAAGGTTCTTTTTAACATGAGTTTAGGCAAATCAATGGTTCAGCAAGATTTTTGGATGAACCAATATCTTAGTCCAAAGAAGGGCAACCTAAACACCTGCCAAACTTAACGTTCTAAACTTCTAATCTAAAAAAGGCCCCACTTGTAATAAATATTTTCTCTAATTAATTTGTATTTAGCTTGCAAATACGTGTAACAGTTGTAATAATAAAAAAAATAGACAAGAAAAATAGGAAGCGGCAAGACCAATTGACATTTGACCATGTGATATAATTAACAGAAAAATTTGACAGAAGTTCAGAACCGAGTTGATGACTGGCCACGTCGGTCAATGTGGGTCCCACGCTCTCTGCAACAGTTAAGGAGAAAAACCTTAAAAAACAGAAAGAAGAAAAGAAAAAAAAAAGACTGACGGGTTGGTTCTCCTTTGGAGGCTGGCTTGGCTGCTCAATCAAACAAACAAATCAAAGACCAAGAGAAAAAAATGGCCAGGTAAGCAATCAATCTCGCAGAGTTTTCCTCGAAAAAGAAAAAAAGAAAAATAGAAGCTAAAAACAACCAAAAACCAAAAGGAAAAGGGAAATATATAAATATAAATATAGGAAAAGGAGGGCCCGGAAATTCCTGGCATTGGTTTAGACTTCACGACCGGGAAAGAGAGAGAGAGAGAGAGGGGAAGAAGGTCATTCTCTTCTTTCTTTTCTTTCTTTTCTGTCTTTGTTTTTCTAATCATTTGTATATGTTTGGCCGAAAACCCAGTTCTTATTTCTCTCTCTCTTCTCTTTCTGTATTTGTAGACTTTGTCCCTCTCTCACTCTGTCTCTCTCCCTGATCTGCAGCTCAGACTTGTCTCTCTCCCTCTCTCCCTCCCTCCATCCCTCCCTTTCTGCTAACTGGGTTCTTGTTAATTTGTCTTGAGGATGGGCCGGGGCTCCTGATGGCAGGTACCCATTGTGTTTGCTTTTGTGTTTTTGTTTGACTTTGTGATTTTGTTTGGGAAGAGATTTCATTTTCCCTTTTGGATTAATTTGTTTCTCAGGTTTTTTGAATTGGGTTGCCTTCTTTTAAGGATTTTAAGGTTTTGGTACGAGGAATCTGTGCTTTTATTAATGATTGGTTCATAGTTTGAGCTGGACATTGTCTGATTCTAAGCTACATTTATAGTTTTCTTCTTTTTCTTTTCCCAGACAAACAAAAAATTTATTACGTTTCTTTAATAATTTCGCATTCAAGATGAATGTACCATTAGGATTAAGATTGTAGCTTATATTCTTCCTTTGTTTATCATCTTTTATCTTTTATCATTTTGATAATTGAAAAGAAAATGATTTTGAGTGTGTATTTCTTTGTTAGGGCCTTTTTGAATTTTTTTTGTAGCTGTAATAGTAAATAAGTTTTCAGATTTGACTAAAAGTTCTTTTTAATTCATCAAATCTGAAAGCTTGAAAAAGTTAGAAATCTTAGTATGCAAGGTATGTGATCGCAGCTTTGATTAGGAACTCTTTTAAGAAATGAATTTAGTATTTTTAAATATTAATGCATGAAGTTTGATTAATTACATGTTCTATGAAATTGAAAATAAATTTTGAATCTTATTTTCTGGGAGTTAATTTTTATCTGGGTTTGTTCATTTAGGCACCAGAAGGAGAAATTGGAGATAAGGGGTGCCATTTATCATAGAAGTTTGGGTCCTTTCTTGAATGGTTAGTTGCCAATAATAATTGGTTTTGACTGAGATTGAGAAAAATGGCGCATGGAAGGATAAGGGCAAAGTTACGGCGGAGCCAGCTCTACACATTCTGCCATAAGCCAATGGAAACTGAGGCCGAGGGTTCTCATCCAATCCAAGGCCCTGGGTACTCAAGAACTGTATATTGTAACCAACCTCATCTTCATGAAAAGAAACCTTTGAAATACCGATCGAATTTCATATCAACCACAAAGTATAACCCTATCACGTTCTTTCCCAAGGCACTCTTTGAGCAGTTCAGACGGGTTGCCAATGTGTATTTTCTTTTGGCTGCCATTCTTTCTCTCACACCTGTTTCTCCGTTCTCTCCCGTGAGCATGATTGCTCCTTTGGCATTTGTTGTTGGTCTCAGTATGGCGAAGGAAGCTATGGAGGATTGGAATAGGTTCTTGCAAGATATGAAGGTTAATCTTCGGAAGGTAAATGTTCATAAAGGAGATGGTGTGTTTGGTTATAGGCCATGGCATAAGATTCGGGTTGGAGATGTGTTGAAAGTGGAAAAGGATCAATTCTTTCCTGCAGATTTGCTTATTTTGGCATCAAGTTATGAGGATGGGATATGCTATGTTGAGACTATGAACTTAGATGGTGAGACAAATTTGAAGGTAAAGAGATGTTTGGAAGTAACCTCACCTTTTGATGATGATGGTGCTTTCAAGGATTTCACCGGAACAATTCAATGTGAAGACCCAAACCCCAATCTTTACTCCTTTGTGGGGAATCTTGAGTATGATCGTCAGACTTATCCTCTTGAACCCAGTCATATGCTCCTAAGAGATTCAAAGCTTAGGAATACAACTTATGTGTATGGGGTGGTGGTATTCACTGGTCATGATAGTAAAGTCATGCAGAATTCGACAAAGTCCCCTTCAAAACGGAGCAGAGTAGAAAAGAAAATGGATCATATTATCTATATTCTTTTCACCATCCTTGTAGGGATCTCATTGATCAGCTCAATAGGCTTTGCTTTGAAGATAAAATTGGATATGCCAGACTCATGGTACTTACGACCTGATAACACGACAGATATGTATAGCCCAAAAAAGCCTGCCTTGTCTGGCCTTATCCATCTAATCACTGCTCTCATTCTTTTTGGATATCTGATACCCATCTCTCTATATGTTTCAATTGAGGTTGTGAAGGTTTTGCAAGCAACCTTCATTAACCAAGACATACACATGTATGATGAAGAGACTGGGAATCCTGCTAACGCACGAACTTCAAATTTGAATGAGGAGTTAGGCCAGGTTGACACAATCCTCTCTGATAAAACTGGCACTTTAACCTGCAACCAGATGGACTTTCTGAAGTGTTCCATTGGTGGTACTGCATATGGTGTCCGTTCCAGCGAAGTTGAACTAGCTGCAGCAAAACAGATGGCTATTGACTTTGAGGAGAATGACGAAGATCTTTCTGATTTTCCCATGCGAAAACCCAGTGCAAATGTATCATGGAATAATGGAATAGGGTCAGAAATTGAGCTGGAGACTGTTGTTACATCCAATGATGTGAAGGATCGAAAACCTGCCATAAAGGGGTTTAGCTTTGATGACAGCCGCCTCATGGGTGGAAATTGGTTGAAAGAGCCCAGCTCTGATGTGATTTTATTATTTTTACGGATATTAGCAGTTTGCCACACTGCAATTCCTGAGATAAATGAAGAGACTGGCAGTTTTACATATGAAGCAGAGTCACCTGATGAAGGTGCTTTTCTTGTTGCAGCAAGAGAGTTTGGTTTTGAGTTTTGCAAAAGAAATCAATCAAGTGTGTTTGTCAATGAAAAGTATCCTCATCCAGGACAACCAGTGGAAAGGTGAGGATGTGAATGAATTATGTTATTAAGGCATTCCTTCAAACTTTCTGTTGAATTCCTTTTGTCTTAACATCTCTGTTGTCTCTTGGGAAACTTACAGGGAGTACAAAGTATTAAATCTTTTGGAATTCACTAGCAAAAGGAAGCGTATGTCTGTAATTGTGCGTGATGAAAATGGGCAGCTTTTCCTTTTCTGCAAAGGTGCTGACAGGTTAGGCTCACAACTCTTCTTTAATTTTTTAGGGGAATTGGTAGCATTATGTTTCATGTGCTGTTCAGTGTTAAATTTTTATTTTTGTTCATGCCAAGCATTATGTAGTGTCTTTGATCAGATTTCATATGCTATGTGTTAAATGTGTATTTTAGGTTTCATCTTGGCCAAATAATCTACTATTAAGTGTACTGTTTGATGCCTTAAGCAGTTGGAGACTTTAAAGCTGAAAACTATAAATGTCAAGCTAGAACAAACATTATCTCATTATCTCTCTCTTGCTCTCAAAAAAAAAAAAAAGGAATGAGAGAAGAGGGAGAGGAAAACAAGGATTTTTATTTTTTAATTTTCTAAGTTTTCTTATCCTCTTTGACTCCCATAAATCATTTCTTTACTCGGATTATACAGCATCATTTTTGATCGATTATCAAAGAATGGAAGAATGTATGAGGAAACTACCACAAAGCATTTGAATGAATATGGAGAAGCTGGATTGCGTACGTTGGCACTTTCTTATAGAAAGCTCGAGGAGTCCGAGTACTCTGCTTGGAGCAATGAGTTTCAGAAAGCAAAAACATCTATTGGGGCAGATAGGGAAGGAATGCTTGAACGAGTAGCTGATAAGATGGAAAGAGAGTTGATCCTTGTTGGTTGTACAGCTGTGGAGGACAAATTGCAAAAAGGGGTAATAAGTTGTTGATTATTTCATAATAAAGAAATTGCCTTTCTGATATACTGCAACTTAGTTCCAGTTTTTCTTCTCTTTAGGTTCCCCAGTGCATAGACAATCTTGCGCAAGCTGGTCTCAAGATCTGGGTTTTGACAGGGGATAAGATGGAAACTGCGATCAACATAGGGTTTGTCTCTAACCAATCAAGTAGAAAGCACTTATATGGATATGAGGAACTATTGTCTACTGTTCCTGTTAAATTAGGCTCCTTGGGATGAATGTAATTATATTTTTTCCTGGTTTTTGCGGTGCAGATTTGCATGTAGTTTGCTCCGACAGGGCATGAGGCAGATTTGTATATCAACAGCAAATTCAGACACGTTGGGACAAGATGGCAAAGAGGTACATTATTCTTTGAGAAAGAGAACATTAATTTCTTTTCAGCAGATAATTTATATGATAATAGACTTTGTTTCTTCTCATTGATGATCAGGCTGTGAAAGACAACATTTTGAATCAAATTACGAATGCCTCACAAATGATCAAGTTGGAGAAAGATCCGCATGCAGCATTTGCATTAATTATTGATGGAAAAACTTTAACCTATGCTTTAGAGGATGATATGAAGCATCTATTCTTGGGATTAGCTGTTGACTGTGCATCTGTCATATGCTGCCGTGTTTCTCCCAAGCAGAAGGCACTGGTAACAAGGTTAGTCAAACAAGGTACTGGAAAAACTACGTTAGCAATTGGTGATGGTGCCAATGATGTTGGAATGATTCAAGAAGCTGACATTGGTGTTGGAATAAGTGGGGTTGAAGGTATGCAGGTTGGTAGCATTTCTGACTGACTCTCTCTCATAATGTATTCATTATGCGTTGCTACTTTTTTTTTTTTCCTTTCTTTTTCAGTTTTTCTGTCTCTAGAATACACTAACTGTTGGATATTTCATTAGAAATGGTCACACGTTGAACACATAACCACATTTTAGGGGCATAATTGTTACTGCAGACCTCAAATTTCAATAGTGCCCTTTGATTTTTGGTCAGTGTTCTGTTTTGGTCTCTGAATTTTAAAGTGTGCTACTTAATATATATACATTCAGGGGGCTTCAGTGTTATTTACCCAATAATTATGTAAATAATATTTGTAGCCAATTATATACATTTTTCACAATAAAATTATGTTTCGTTTTGTTTTATGAAGCTTTTTAAGTAATCATTGGTTCATTGTATTTAATTTTAAGATAATAAATAGAAAAATTAAATTAAGGCTTTATTTCATTATTTTTTAAATATATTCACTATCAGGAAGGGAGAACAATAGGCGAAAAAAACTAATATAATTCTACAATGAATTAATATTAAGAAGGTAATAAAACAAATTAATTGCATAACATTTATGTTTTAAGGCTCTTATGTCTTCAATTTATTAGATCCGGTTCATAGTGCAAGTAATGGAAACAATATTTGGACACATGACAATTTAATATAATTCCTTTGAAAGAGAAAAACTGCAATGCTATGTGGTGCTTTTCCGGAGTTGTCACCCAACTTTGTATATAGATATGCAAATGTGTATACTCACATGCACGTATTATATATGTGTATGTGTACCACATGGTCCACATTATTCCATGGTGGAATGTGGGAGCATGAATAATTTATGGTGATTCTCATTTCTCATAATACTTGGTAATTGCTTGCAGGCTGTGATGGCTAGTGACTTCTCAATTTCCCAGTTTCAGTTTTTGGAGAGACTTTTGGTAGTCCACGGGCATTGGTGCTATAAGAGGATTGCTCAAATGGTAATATCAGTATATGCCCCCCTTTCTACTTTACTTTCATTGATTCAATAAGTTTCAAAAAAGTTTTTAATTTTGCATCTGCTGTATGCTTGCTCAATGGCACATGCTTCATATTTGGAACAAAATTGCATGTGTTTGTGTGCACGCGCGTGCACATCTCTCCTTCTTGTTTTCTAATATCGACATATTAACTGGGATGTTTGGCATTCAGATTTGCTATTTCTTCTACAAAAATATTGCGTTTGGTCTCACCCTCTTCTACTTCGAGGCATTCACGGGTTTTTCTGGACAATCAATATACGATGACTGGTACATGCTATCATTCAATGTCATTCTTACCTCATTGCCCGTCATTTCACTCGGAGTATTTGAACAAGATGTTTCTTCCGAGGTCTGCTTACAGGTTAGTCCTGCTAACAATGCCTTTGTTAATATTCTAACGATGATTTTTGATAGCCCTGCAATGACATTTAAAACATCATGTGCTTTGTAGTTCCCTGCACTGTATCAGCAAGGACCCAGAAATTTATTCTTCGACTGGTATAGGATACTGGGGTGGATGGGCAATGGTGTCTATTCCTCTCTCATTATCTTCTTCCTCAACATTATCATCTTCTTTGACCAGGCCTTCCGTGCTAATGGCCAGACTGCTGATATGGCTGCTATGGGTACCACTATGTTCAGTTGCATAATCTGGGCCGTCAACTGCCAAATTGCTCTTACAATGAGCCACTTTACATGGATTCAGCACCTCTTTGTGTGGGGAAGTATTGCAATGTGGTACATATTTCTCCTATTTTATGGCATGTTGAGTCCAGAGTACTCCAAAAATGCCTACAAAATTCTAGTTGAAGCTCTTGGTCCTGCACC
This sequence comes from Purshia tridentata, assembly GCA_003254885.1. Lineage (NCBI taxonomy): Eukaryota > Viridiplantae > Streptophyta > Magnoliopsida > Rosales > Rosaceae > Purshia > Purshia tridentata. The sequence goes on along the minus strand of QANT01008366.1, from coordinate 53,208 downwards.
AATGTTTTGGACAGCCACCCTTTTAGTTACAATTGCATGTAATCTCCCTTACATTGCCCACTTAGCCTACCAAAGAAGTTTCAATCCAATGGATCATCATATCATCCAAGAAATCAAATACTACAGGAAAGATGTTGAGGACCAGCGCATGTGGAAGAGGGAGGCGTCTAAAGCAAGACAAGAAACTAAGATCGGGTTTACGGCTAGGGTGGATGCAAAGATCAGGCACTTGAGAGGCAAGCTGCATAGGAAACACGCCCCTGTAATTACGCCAAATCCGATGTCCCCGTTGTAATCAATATCAATGATTATAAAGTTTTGAAATCTTATTTTTTTAGGGTTTGTGGCCAATTGCAGTTTTATGTTGTGGCCCCTGTGTAATTCTTTTCTTGGTATTGTTTTATTCACTTATGTGGGGTTGGTTCAAGTTCCATTCATTATAGAAAAAAGCCTTGGAGCTGCTGTTATATGTACAATATCTGTAAGATTGAAAAAGTGAATAGATATAATTTGGCTATGTTTGTTTTCCCTGCCCCCCATCTGTTTCTGCATATCTTCTGGACTCTCTTAAGCTGAAGTTCCTTTGTAGTTCAATATTTCACATCCAATGATGCATTTTCCTTGACCAATTTCAAACAATCAATGAACTCTTTTATATATATGATTTGAACTTCACATCATTCTCTCTTCTGTTATTATTTGATTTCCAAGTATGAATACAATTTTGAAATAATTTTAATATGATCTTGGTAATTCACTCATATATTGTGTACAATATTTCAAGTAAAATTGAGTTGACTATAATCAGTCATATATTTCATATTAAATTAACCATGGCTTGACTTCGTCCGAGGTGGTTGAGTGTGATGAGCTGCTCACCATAAAAATCTCATTTGGTTGCCCTACTTGAAAATTTAACACTATCATGCATTTAAACACATTTATACATTCTCTTCACCTAACCTATGATCAATCTTATTAAATCAGTTTTAATTGCTTTTTTATTTGAAATGAAAAAGAACATTTCATTATTTTACTAGTAGTTCTCATGCTTGTAGAATTGTATTGGTAGATTTTCTAAGGTTTGATTTTATATTTGGACCATTTAAAGTAGAATATGATTTTATTTTGTCTATTTTATTGAAGAATATGCTAATGGAATTTTAATGAAACCAATAATTCTAAAAGAGAGGTTTTGCTTTTTAATTATGTTTTATCGAAAAAATAAATAAATATCTTGAAGCAACCGACGAAGTCGTTTTGGCTCATTACCCAATAAAGAAACGAGCAGTCGTTTTATAAAGGCGTGGGAAATTTCCGCTTTCGATTGGATCGAAGCGAAGTTGAGTCTTCCATCTCTTTCTCACTCTAACACAATACTTCTAGAGAGAGAAAGTCTTCGAACTTTCCAATTTTACCCCTACCGTTCCCTCCAATTCCATAACTGTCCTCCCAACTTTCCTCCGCAGCTAATTTATCTAACTCCCTCACCAAGACTTGGGTTTGGTCAAGGCCTTGTACGGTCCCCATTTTTTTTTCTCTCTTTCGTTCTTTTAGGGAATTTGTAGGATTAGGGTTTTGATTTAGAGCTAGGGTTTCGCTGTGATCGTTGGGTTATTGGGATATGGAGCCTCGAGTTGGGGGCAGGTTTCGACTCGGCCGGAAGATCGGTAGCGGATCGTTCGGAGAGATCTACTTAGGTTGGTCAATTTCGTTTGGTGCTTTTTCTACGTATTCTCTGCTTGTCATTTATCTTAACTCTCTGCTATATTTTTGTTGAAGTCTTTTTTGCTATGATTTTCAGGTACTAATATTCAGACAAACGAGGAAGTTGCAATTAAGCTTGTGAGTTCTTCTTCTTTGTTTTTGTTTTTGCTTGAATAATTGCGTTTAGTGGCATTAAAAACCCATTGGTTTTACTTAGATATGTATGCTATATAATAATCTTTTCGAAATTGACTTCAAAATTTTGATCAATTTGTATTTATTTATAGCTGGACTGCTAGTTGATGATCATGCTCTATAAGTGTTATGGAAGTAAAATTTTTGCTCATTTTAAAGCATAATTGAGGTTGGATGGCTCTGTAAATGTGTTTAGCTGTTGTAATTCAATTATTAGTAAGGAGGGCATTGCAATTAAGGGCGTGATGTTGACGGTTATAACTGGACTTAGTATCTGTTCTGGCCTTGGGACTTGAAACTATCTACCTATATCTTCTCTGTTGTGCATGGTCAGAATTGGGTGGTAGTGGAAATGGTAATTTGAAAATGCAGAATGTGGTTTGTGTAGTTCAGCTCAGTTTGGGGCATTCTGTTACACTGTATTTGGTCGCCCAAATGGACTGTACAATAGTTTGGCGTCAATTACTGTTAGTTTGGTAGGTTAAAGAGGTTCCACTTAATACCATGATTTGAGTCTCCTCTTGAGCTAGGACACTCTCTTGAACCTATTTCTGTTGGAAGATTTATGCACCCTGAACTTTCTAATGCTTTCAGTGTCTCCTATGCATGGTAATAATATATACTTATTTTTCTTTTCTTTACTTAGTCTTTTCATGACAGTAATGACTCTCACTAAAGCATCAACTGCTGCAGTTTGTTCCCATGAACTGTGTTAGAGTATGAATGCTAGAAGCCTGATTATTAATTGTTATCTTTTATTTTTCTTTTCCATATTTGGATGGATTTTCTGATTTATATTTGTCTATTTTCTTTAATAACGTTTGCATCTTTCAAAATTTTGTGGATGTTAATCTAATGTTTTGCTTCTTGCAGAATTTCTTAAATTTCATAATACTTCTCTTTTCTCAGGAAAATGTCAAGACAAAGCATCCCCAATTGCTGTATGAATCGAAGTTGTATAAAATACTACAGGGAGGAAGTAATGTCCTTTTACCACTATTCATGTTGCTTTTGAATATTTTGTATGATCTACTAAGCTTTTTTAACTCTTTTTTGGTTGCCACTATATACAACTTTGGCAGCTGGAATCCCAAATGTGAGATGGTTTGGCACTGAAGGAGACTACAATGTTCTTGTGATGGATTTACTGGGACCTAGTCTTGAAGATTTATTCAATTTTTGTAGTAGGAAATTGTCCCTTAAGACTGTCCTCATGCTTGCAGATCAAATGGTACGATTCTTTTTACGGATGCATATTCTTTGATAATCTCGTCTACCTTGCAGTTTGATCATCCTAATCTTGAAATTCATGTCAGATAAATCGAGTGGAGTTTGTGCATTCCAAATCATTTCTACATCGGGATATCAAGCCAGACAACTTCCTAATGGGTTTGGGTCGACGAGCAAATCAGGTATTTGGAACTTACTACTAAATTTTGATTTTATTTTCTATGTAAGTTACAATGTAATTTTGATTTTGTGTTAAGTGCACTTGCATCAATTTATCTCTGCTTTGGTGTAGATTTACATCATTGACTTCGGTCTCGCTAAGAAGTATAGAGACACTTCAACTCATCAGCATATTCCTTACAGGTTGGTTGTTGAACTATTTAATGGATGTCTAGTGCACCATCGGTGGATTGTCATTGGTTTTCAAGGAAGTTGAGGTTTTCCACATGCTAATCTGTTACTCCATTTTTATTTTTAATTAAATACAGTCATTTTTGTGTAGGAACTGTATTTAATTATCTTTTAATTTCGTTTGGGCAAATTATGACTCTGGTCAAGATTAGGTTTCTTAAGCCTTGTTTATGTGTAATATAAGTTTAAATGTTTTAATGATTAAAGCGAGTAACAAAGCATTTTCAATAATGTTAGTTTTGACTAGTGATTTTTTTGGAGACATGGTGTTGTTTATTTGTTAATATGTCTTTGCCAACCGTCTAAGCCTGGAGGATGAAGGGCTGTAGTTGGTCTGTGTCTACCACCAATAATGAGGTCAAATTGAACGGTTTGGACACTAGAAATGATTAAGTTTCTGGGTTTTTTTTGGTTAATATTTCCTGATGTATTTATTATTTCTGAGACTTGTGATTTTCAATATTATTAAGGAAGAAAACCACCCAATGTGGTTTGAATTCAATTTATTCTTTGTTGTGTTCAATATATATATTTTTTTTCGGGTGGGTACTAGTACTTCCCAAGCTCAATATTTAATTTGCCGTTGCCTATAAATGATTATATATGAAGGGATAACTCCACTTTTTTTGCGCAAAAAATTTGATTTCGTCATATAATTGCAGGGAAAATAAGAATTTGACGGGTACTGCAAGATATGCAAGCATGAATACTCATCTTGGCATTGGTAAGCCAACTCTCTCTCTCCCCCTCCCTCCCCTCTCTCCCTCCCTCCCTCCCTCTTGCTAACTCTGATCATGTTAATTCTGTGCTGCACAGAACAAAGCCGCAGGGATGATTTAGAATCACTGGGTTATGTGCTTATGTACTTTCTAAGAGGAAGGTAAATTTTCTGTCGCCCGTGTTACGTACTTCATTTTGAATACCTATTATTTTATGAAATTTTTTTTTTCAGTCTTCCTTGGCAGGGATTGAAAGCAGGAACTAAAAAGCAAAAGTATGAGAAGATCAGTGAAAAGAAAGTATCAACTTCGATTGAGGTAAGCTGAAATCTAGTGTTAATTCTTTTTATAAGACATAATAATGGAATATTCAGTGCTTTTTAGCAAGATATTTATTTAAATATGGAATATTCACTGTTGCTTTCTTATTTTTTCTAGGCCTTATGCCGTGGTTATCCTACAGAATTTGCGTCATACTTCCATTACTGTAGGTCTCTACGCTTTGATGATAAACCAGACTATGCTTATTTGAAGAGACTCTTTCGTGACCTTTTTATCCGCGAAGGTTTGAATTTTTTTTTAATATACATATGATATAGTGGTTCTTTGATGGGTTGCTTGCAGCTGCTCTAGTGGTCTTATAGTATTGCCGTTAACCATTTATGTTTTTATGGTTGTCTTCTTGCTTCAGGTTTTCAGTTTGATTATGTCTTTGATTGGACTATCTTGAAATATCAGCAGTCACAGATTGCCACACCTCCTACTACTCGTCCTCTTGTAAGTGATGTAATGGTATCTTTTGAATGCATCCTTAGTTCAACCATTTATCTTACATTATTTTCTATTTAATAGGGTCCCGTTGCTGGACCAAGCTCTGGCTTGCCTCCAGCTGTTGCAATTGCTGATAGACAATCTGGTAACTCTGCCATTCGTTTACTTTTCTGCATCACAGTAATCCATTTACTTGCTAAAATTATGTTTAATGTTTACCTATGGTACTTCGTTTTGTGTCTTGTGAAACTCAAATCATAATATATTTGTTTTTCTTGGATTGTGATTTGTGCTGGTTATTTTATATGAAATATTATAAGTTTTTTTTCCTGAGTTTTTTTTTTCCTTTAAATTTTTTTGTATTTTCAATTCCAGTATTTTTGGTTATCATTTTCTCTTCAAATGGCTGAGATGTTAATTATGATTTCTTTGATTAATTTTTTCAGGCGGTGAGGAAGGTAGACCTACAGGTTGGTCATTGGCAGATCCCACTCGTAGGAGAAACTCTGGACCAATTGTAAATTCTGGAAGCTTGTCTAAACAAAAAAGCCCTGTTGCAAATGATCCATCTCTGTCTAAAGACGCAATGGTAAATCATTTCTGTTTGTATTCTGATTAATTAAAGTTCTGTTCCATTCATTTACTTTTCATTGACCAGTTTGACATGTACAGTTCAGTTTTTCTGGATGCACACCTATTTTTGTTCAATTTATTTTCATTGCTATTTGGGTTTGTGTAGTCTTGGATTTATCTATTTCATGGGATTCATGCAGTTATCAAGTTCTAATTTCTTGCGGGCAAGTGCATCATCGAGGAGGGTTGCAGTCTCTAGCAGTCGTGATGCAGTGATTGTTGGTAGTGAATCTGATCCCTCTCGCCCTCAAGCCACAGAGGCAAGCCCGGGAACACTAGGTAAAATTTCTAGTGGCCAAAGAAGTTCACCAGTTGTATCTTCAGAGCACAACCGTACATCCTCTGGTAGAAATATTTCGAACTCAAAGAACTTGGAGTCGACCCTCAGGGGTATTGAGAGCCTGCACTTTAATAATGATGAGAGAGTACAGTATTAGAAGCCGCCTCGCTCAATTCGTTGCCCACTGTAAATTTGAAAAAAGGGTATACATTTGTCACGCACTTGGGGTGGAATTTGTTTTTTAAAGTGTATTATGTTTGAGGAAAGCTGCAACAATTTGGGGGTTGCCTCTCTAAGCAGTTTGCAATAAAAGACAAGATACAGAAGTGGAAATTGGATGCCCGGAAGACCTGCATACCCAGGTAAAAAGGCCTTTGTGAATAGAGTTGGAGTTGTGTCACCCTGGTTTCACCTTCTTGATTCCTTTGTTTGACTTCATCTTTATCGTGCATGTTTGTGCTTTCATCAAACACTGTAATGTGTGGGTCAAATGCAGATAGATGCTGTAAAACTGTAAGTACACCAACGTTTTGATTTTGTGATGAATATCATGATATTGTAATCCTAGTTATAACAGTAAAAGAACCGAGTGTTCAAGCCTACAAGTTGCTGTGGCTTCTGCTACTATATGTTTATTTGAAGCACCATGTGGACAATGGTATTTTCACAACTGTGCGTATTCCATTTTTTCATATCCATTTTCAAGTTTTCATTACGCAAAACAAACAATACTTGAAGAGACTACAGTATTAATAAAAAACAGTTTGCGATTTATGGTATTCTCCCCACAATGTTGGAAACGTTCTTAGTTCAAATCATCTTTTCTTCCCAATTTACATGGCAAAAAAGTAGTTTCGTACATTTAACAAATTTTGGGAAAAGATACGAAAAGGGTTACATTTTCTCCCAAAAACATGAGTCTATTTTCGCTCACTACCAAGGGTGGTGTAACATTACCATTACGCTATATATGTGAAACTTATTTTATAAGCTAATAAAGCCAACTTATCTATAATTAATTTAAAATAATAGTTAAGTATAATTACTAGAGGATCTCCCTTTGTGTAAATTAATTAGTAAGATAATACGGTATTAATTACCATTTTAGATTTTATAATTCAAATTGTTCATTTTTTTAGGTCTTCATTTAAATTTTATAATTATAAAAATTAATTAAAAATTAATTTTTTAATCAACATTAATCGGCTAACTGTGTTCAAATTAATGAACGAACACAATTTTTTCAAACTTTTTTATTTTTCCAAATAATGGTGCTACACTGTTAGTAGTATTTCTTCCCAACTTCAATTAAGCGGGCTCACATATGCTGTCCCCAATTCCTCTATGGTCTTTTTGGCACTACTGTTCCTCTTTTTCATTGCTCACCCAAATGTTTTCTCTGAAAAATCGGAACTTGATGACTGAAAGATGGAGTAGTTCACCCAAATCTTTTCACTAGTGTTTTTTTTTTCAATTTTAATGAGATAATTGAGTTATGGTTTGAGTAAACGGGGTTAAGTTTATGTTAAGTGGTGTGAAAGTGAAAGGACACGTGTCAAAAATTAGCAAAGGAACAGAAAGGGAACAGAGGAATTGGGAACAGCAGATGTGAGCCCGTACTTGTGTTAGCGCCATTACCTTCAGTCAGTTCCGTTCCCGCTTTGGCGAGCCGTGAGCGGAGGAGAAAAACCCTAACCCAAATCGACCTTGGAGCAAAACCCTAAATCCAGAGTTGTCGTAGGAAGTAATTAATTCATCAACATTTAATTGCTGGCCGGTTGAAGCTGAGCAGAGAAACCATTGGTATCTGGTGACTACAGGTACTGCATTTTTGTCTCATTGTCTGCTCCAATTATGTTTGGTTTCTGCTATAAAAGATTGCAGATTCTACTTCCAAGTTGTACAATTGTTGGTGATTCGGTGACCCATTTGCATTGCTTTCAAAAGGCACCTCCTTTTATCAGATCATATTCATCAAAATCACTATTAGGTGCTGAAAAAGGTCGATCTTTTACTGTGTCATACCTTATAAACTCATGTGGATTGTCCCCACAACTGGCTCTCTGCGTGTCCAAGAAGGTTCATTTTGATACCCCAGATGGACCAGACTCGATTCTTAAGCTTCTCAAAGACCATGGACTCCGTGATACCCACATCTCCAAACTTATCAAGCACCGCCCAGAGCTGCTATTAGCCAATGCTGAAAATATCCTTTCTCCCAAACTTGAGTTTTTAGCTTCAATTGGCCTTTCAGGCACTGGCCTTGCTCAGGTCGTCTGTTGCAACCCAGTCATTTTGACACGAAGCTTGGAGAGAAGTCTCATACCCTGTTACGATGTCATCAAAAGTGTGCTTCTCCTAGACGAAAAGGTGGCTCAATTTTTCAGGAACTCGCATCGGATAATGCGAGACAAAGTACTAAGCAACATTGCTCCCAATATTTCAGTTCTGAGAGCACTTAAAGTGCCAGAAGCCTCAATCTCTCTGTGGGTGATCTTTCGTCATGGAATAGTGTCCCTTGAAACTGAGAAGTTTAAGGAAAATGTCAACAAGGCCATGAGCATGGGGTTCCTCCCTTCAACTGCGAAATTCATGAAAGCACTGCATGTGATTACTCTGGTGGATGAATCAAAATGGGCAAAAAAGGTGGAATTTTATAGGAAATGTGGTTGGACTGAAGATGATTTTTGGTTTGCATTTAGAACGAATCCCATGTTTATGAACTTCTCAGAGAAGCATTTTTCGAGTAAAATGGATTTTCTTGTGAACAAAATGGGTTGGCAGCCTGCAGATGTGGCTGGAAGTCCAGGTGTTCTAACTCATAGTTTGGAGAAGTGGATAATACCTAGGTGTTCAGTTATTAGACTTCTTCTGTCAAAGGGCTTAATAGTAAAGGGAGAATTTTCGTTAAGTACCATTCTGCTGAACGGTACGAAGTACTTCTTGGATAGGTTTGTGATCAAATATCAAGAGCAAGTACCTGAATTGTTGGGCCTCTTTGAACGGAAAATGTGTCTTACAGAACTGGGTCTAGGATTTGAGGAAAGAGGTGGATTGAAATAATTGAAAACAATTGTAGGAATAATCTTGTTGATGTTCTTCGTTTGATGATTAAGAGGTTCATAATAACCACTTAATTCATTGTAAGTTCTGCAACAAACAGTCAAATTTTGCTCTAGTGTGAGCAATACAATAGCATTTCCTTTATTTGCATGTGTCTTCTATAGAGTGATTCTAAATGGGTGTGTGCAGCATACATAAAAAGATGTATTTTTTAAGGTGATATGTAAAATATGAATTTCCATATGGCTTATCAGGCACCCAATCTCCTAAATGGCTGAGCATGGACATTTCAATTGTGAGTATTAAAATTTTCTTAGAACCCTGTTGTTTATGCTAGTCTATAACCTGATGATAGACATACTTCCAAAATGTCTTAAATTAAGACACATATTTTATGTTTGTATTAAAATTGGACAAATCGTCAATTTTATTAATAACATAGACAAATTGATCTATTCATATTAAAAAATAATTTAATTCATTTTAACTTAAAAAAGAATAAAACTAAAAAAAAAAATTAAAACTTTCCCTTTAGAAAATTGAGGATCAAAAATTTAAAACGAAACACTTCCCACCAAAAAAAGAACGAAATCAAAACATTGGAAAAAAAAAAACAAAAACAAGTCGGTACCAAAGCGGCAAAGCCCTATCCCTATAATCTATTACACTCAACCCAAATCACCCTCAACCAAATCCATGCATCACTCTCAGTTAACTCAAACTTATTGGACTCAAATGACATGGCTCTCAATATTCTAGGCCACTAAACTAAAGAGTTTGACGAGTGCCATTGTTTATTGTACCCTTCAGTCGGTTCCGTCTCTATCGATCCGAGGAGCAAAACCCTCCAAATCGACGTAGGAAGTAATGAATTCGTCAACATTTAATTGCTGAGCAGAGAAACCATTGACATTTGGTGAGTTCCTTCCTCTCCGTGTCTGCTCGTTTGCTCCAATTATGTTTGGTTTTTGCAGTAAAAGATTGCGATTTCTACTTCCAAGTTGTAGAATTGTCGGTGAATCTGTGACCCATTTGCGTTGGTTTCATAAGGCACCTTCCTTTTCTCAGCTCATATTCATCAAAATCATTATTGGGTGCTGAAAAAGGTCGCTCTTTTACTGTGTCATACCTTATAAACTCATGTGAGTTGTCCCCAGAACTCGCTCTCTCTGTGTCCGAGAAGGTAAAGTTTGATAGCCCAGAAGGACCAGACTTGGTTCTTAAGCTTCTCAAAGACCATGGACTCCACGATACCCAAATCTCCATACTTGTTAAGAAAAGCCCAAATGTGCTCTTAGCCAGTGCTGAGAAGACCCTTCTGCCCAAACTTGAATTTTTCGGTTCTATTGGCGTTTCAGGCTCTGCCCTTGGTGGGATCCTCTGTTCGAACACAGATAATTTGTTTCAAAGCTTAGAGAGAAATCTCATACCTTTGTATCATATCATCAGAAGTGTACCTATTCACGAGAAAAATATTTCAAAATTTTTTAAGTGCTCTAGGATATCGAGGGTCAAAGTACTAAGCAGTATTGCTCCCAATATTTCATTTCTGAGAGCTCCTAAAGTGCCAGAACCCTCAATCTCTGACTGGGTGACTCATTTTCCTGTTGTGGTGTCCCTTGAAGCTGAGAAGTTTAAGGAAAACGCCGACAAGGCCATGAGCATGGGGTTCCTCCCTTCAACTGCGACATTCATGAAAGCACTGCATGTGATTACTATGGTGGATGAATCAAAACGGGCACAAAAGATGGAATTTTATAGGAAGTTTGGTTGGACCGAAGATGATTTTTGGTTTGCATTTAGAACGAATCCCATTTTTATGAACTTCTCAGAATTTTTCGAGTAAAATGGATTTTCTTGTGAACAAAATGGGTTGGCAGCCCGCAGATGTGGCTAGAACTCCAGGTGTTCTAACTCATAGTTTGGAGAAGTGGATAATCCCTAGGTGTTCAGTTATTAGACTTCTTCTGTCAAAGGGATTAATAGTAAAGGGAGAATTTTCGTTAAGTACAATTCAGTAAGAAGCACTTCTTGGATAGCTTTGTGATCAGATATGAAGATCAAGTACGCGAATTGTTGAGCATTTTTCAAGGGAAAATGGGTCTTGCAGAACTGGGCTTAGGATTTGAGGTTAGAGTTGGAGTAAAACAATTGTAGAATAAACCTTGTTAATTTTGTTCTTAGTTTGATGATTAAGAGGATCAGGAGAACCACTTATTCACCGTAAGTTCTGCTGCCACAAATAGTCAAGTCTTGCTCTACTTTGAACATTTGCATTTTATTTACTTTGGAATTGATCTGTCTTGTGAAGAGTGATTTAAATGGCTAAGCACAAAAAGATTTATTTTCAAGGTGATATGTTACTTTGTAATTTCCAATGACAATCTCATTATACGCTGAGGGTCCATATATATAACTTCACCAAATGTGATGTCCTGAAACTCCTTTTCCGAGAGATGCATGCTTAAAGACAGACAGTGGTGTGGCACCGTAAGTCTGTAGATTGGCACTCAGATTGAGTTCTATACAAATTTATATCTGCACTCGGACACTCCCAACATAGTTTAACCCAACCCAAACTCCTAAATGACTGAGCATGAACACATTTCAGTTCTGAATTTTCATCTTTCCGAGTTGGGCCTATATCCCTTCTGACACTTTCTAGTTTAGTTTATGTCTTGATCGAACTTTTGTTTTTGTTTGCCATTGTTAACTTAAAATGTAATTCTGAATTTCTGATGGTATAAGCTGAGCAATGTCTTTGTGACAAATATCAGGAAACATTGTCTGAACTGTTGGATATCTATATGTGTACGTTGGGTCTTCTGAAACCAGGCTTTGGATTTGTGGAAAAATGCAGAAGGAAGACATTGTAATACAAGCATCAAGCATATATACCCAAATATCCCAAGGCCTATGTGACAGGAGGATGCCAAAGACAGCCGCAATAGAACTTTAGTTTTTTCACTTTTTGTTTTGCTATGATTGTCATTCGGCTTTCGTTGTCTGGAGTATTTTAAATATTTTTACAATGAAAAAGGACTTACTATTTGACAAGTCATTTTCAAAATAGTCTTAAACCAGATATTTAGAAGTAAACCCTTTCTCAATGAGAGGCCCGGAGGTATATCAGTGTTTGTTTTTGAAATCTGCAGCAGAATTGCAAAATTGGTTACACATACAACCTTCCATGTGGGAAGATCTCAACCGAGCAAAAATAGAAACCAACACTTTTGAAGATTAGAATTCAGAAACTAATGAAATTCACTGGTCATTGTAATAGTCTCTTACAAAATATCCAGCGTGTTATATTCTTAACCATTTTATCCGACTCATGCATTCAAACAACAATTTATTCCGATGGATAAATTTGACTATATAACATATTATATTGTGTAGACATGCCTAAACAAATGCTTCAACAATTTGAATTCCAAAAACAACCCTCACACTAGTATAGATCTCAATCACATTGGCTTTAGGAAAATGAATAGAGATGTATATATATTTGATATCATAGACTAAGCACTTTCTTGCTCAGCAGAAAAAAGACTAATTAAGCTTTCTTTAAACAGAATGAAGAACAAGAAATTCTAATACTATAATCAATCTATATAGAGCATAAGTATTGGACACTCTTTTTTTATTATCAATTTCTTTGGCATTCAAGATTCTCAGACAGATAACAAACCTCACAACCCAGAACGACAGATACTGCTGAAAACAAACCCAAAAGGATTCAAATTTTTTTCCTCTGTTTTTTTCAAGTACCCAGTAATTATCTCCAGGCATAGACAATGTTCTTGATCCACCTGAAGCTCTTCCTGAGTGACCCCTTCATCTTCTCCTCTGCAGTATAAACCTTATAGCCAGCAACCCTCTTCTTCCTCTGCAACTCTGGGTCACTCAAGATCCAGCTCTTTGATGTGGACCCCAAACTGCTCTTCCCTTTCTTGACCTTCACCTCCTTAACCATCTGATTATTATGATGATTTGGCACACTGTAACTCCTCAGATCCTGCATGCTTGTTGGAGCTGGCTTGCCTCCATAGTAAACCTCCATCTGCATCCCCCCATCTCTGTATGACTTGGATCTGTAATCCTCCATGGATAGAGTTCCAAGTTCAATTTCAAAGGATATATGACAATTATAAGACAGTGGGGGATGGAGAGGAGGTGAAGACTAGAGACTTTTCTTTGTTGGGTTTGCTTTTTTCTTTGTCTTTGTTGGTGTGAATTTATTATACCAAAGTTTTGTTGTTGGTGTTTTTTTTTTTTTTAATTCTAGTTTTGGAACAGTTCAAGGTGCTGACTTTAGTCTTTATTGCAATGTTGTTTTCTTTATTTAACGCACAACATTAACATGCAACCATATATAACCATTCTTGTATATACCCAATTTGACATCAGGCATAAATATATATACATATTTTATTACCATTTAAACTTTTAAAATGGTGGATGATATTGTATTTGATCACCACCATGATTTATCAACAACTTACATCAAATCATGGTGGTGATTAAATGTGTAATTGTTTTTTATTTTTGAAATTCAACTTTGCTTTCATGGTTGCATGAGGAGCTAGCTGCCAAGTTTGACTGGCTTTGCACACGTGAACAAGTTGAATATGAAAACTTAAAACTTGGGTTGGGCAGATAGAGAGAGAGAGAGAGAGAGATTGTCATAGAGATTAATGCCGTGCCTTTAAAGACATTGACTTTGCAAATTGCATGGATGGATCAGAAATGCTCAAAACACTTTACATTTTGTCCCTGGGGGTTGAATACTTTTTCACAGATGTTTAATTTACTTTGCAATCAATGTTATATCGGCGCAACGTTATCAAATCGTAAAAAAAATTGACTAAATTTTTTTACCTTAATTCGCAATTAAGGTAAACTATAGGAATTTGATACAACTTTTTGAACTATAATGACCAAAATGGAAACAACTCAAATCACAGAAATCAAAAGCATAATTCGGGCTTTAAATTTTGAATAGAGATAAAAAATACTATTTTATAGGGTAGTAATGTTTACCTTTAAAAATATAAGGCTTGACAGTTAAGAATATTAACGCTTATCTAGTTTCTTTTTAGTCATTAATGGTGTTGTAGACTGGATGTTAATTCCCCTCTTTCAAAGGTTAACAAGTATAGTTTGTGGAGCTCGAAAGTAGTCTATACTATGTAGATGTTTGAAAACTGAGAAAGACAAAAAAAAAATCGCATATTTGCAAGTCTTTCTATAGTTATCTTTATCAATTATCTTTCTTTTTTTTTATTACATGCAAGGAAAGGAAAAGGTTCGAACCCGAGTGTGTAGAAGAGAGTTTTTATCATTAGCCAACTAGACCAACTCTAATTCACCATTTAACTTAATTATTTGATTATGTGAAATGTAAATTGTCTTCTTCTTTTTTTCTTAATGTTGAAAAAGAATTACAAACTACAACTACAAAAGTTGACACAAAAAATAATTATAAAAAGTAAAAACTCCAAGTGTAGATAACAAGCATCTTGTAAGGTATGGTCAAAATTAACAAAATAATTAGCAAAAAAGTTGGCATCTCATAGATCTTTTCTAATGCAGATCGTGTTTGATAAGGTTAAATTTGGTGTGAACATAGTTACACGAACCACTAAATTTGAGTTTACATTTGGCTAAAGAAGAAAAGTGGTCATTACTAAGATAGTGAAAGGTGCATAGATGTTTAAGAAACATACTGCATGCATACAATCTCATCAAGACAAATAAAAGTAAGATATTCAGATCCAACAAGTACTGCCTCCCTTTTGTCAGCCTTGATCCTTGAACAAGCATATGGAAGATTTTCAATGGCTCAAGATCCAAAAATAAATATAAATAAATAGTGCTCAGTCCAAATTTGTAGCAACACCAGTCACACAAGGACTTGAATAAAAATGTTGTTCAAAAACATTGATATCTCCATTGCAGATGATAATACAAAATACAATATATCAATTCCAGTTATATAATGTACATGACATTGATGAAGATTTTTCATTTTACAGGCACCATATCTGCTAATATTTTGGTAGTGAACTCAAGATTTCAAAAGCTTACTTTGAACTCTTTGATGGCCAATCATCTGAGACTTTGACAGCTACAGGAACTTCAGAGTCTAGAATAAGAATGTTTTTCACAAAGGGATTGAATCCTATATTTAAGACAAGATTATAAACAAATATATTACCAATTCTCAGCATTTTGGTCAAGTTTGATGTGATTTTCCTCCAACACTAAGTAGTTGGTTGGGGGAGCAGGGCTTGCCACAAATCTTTTAGCTGAGAGAGTAGTTGTCAAATAGGACCTAGTGTTTATATAATCCTTTTGGACCAGCTCAATTACTAAATTAAATAATTAAGTCAATGATTTTATATACACACAACCCTCCCCAAAATTCAACATCCTTAATTGTTCTTTAAGCACCAATCAATTCATGTATTTGATGGTCAAGGAGAAGCTCCATCAGCAATTCAGCTTGTTGGTCACATAATCATCTCCAACTGCCTGAAATTAGTGGGTTTTAAGATGTAACCAAAAAATTGTGACTTTTAAGATGTGATAAAGTGGACTCCTTTTGCAGCCTACAAGACAATGCTTAAAAATAATAATAATTTGTTGGACTCATTCCCTTTTATTGTTTCATAACCACTAATTCTTTGGTAAGGAATTAACTTCTGAAATTTAAATTAAAATAATTGAAACTCTTTAAAACATTTCAACAATTTCGATTTGATAACATTTCAAAACTTCAAAATTTTAAAAATTTAATTCTAAGATCTTCAGTTTGCATCTTCATATCAGGGTTTCAGATCTTTTAGGTCTCAACCACCACACCATTCACCAAATAATAAAGGATACACATCAAAGCTGCATGTTATACTCCAAAATGCAAAAGACAATAGCTAGCATAACTTGAAAATTAACAGTGTGCTTAAAACAGTAAACACGGCATGAGGAACAGAAAACAAAGCTTAACATATAAAACCAATCCGAATTAACCTTCTCTATAATAATCTCAAGGTAAGACGATAGAGAAAATAAAAAGTACAACAGAAAACCCTAACTGAAACAAAATAATGGAGCCTGAGGCACTGAAATTCTGCAACAAGCCTCCTGAGTCTCATATATGTCGAAACTGAGAAAAGCAGACGCATACCATTAAGCAGTGAGATATGTTTGACATAATAAATTGAGGAAAAAAACAAAATGGCAAAAGACATTAAATAGTACTTTCAAAACAGGATAAGAAAATCTGCCTCAGAAAGAAAAAGAGAAACAAAATGAGCTCCTCAAAGAAGATCTCAAAGGAGATCGGCGACATTTGAAGGCAGCTCCTCAATGATCACATTGTAAAACCT
This sequence comes from Purshia tridentata, assembly GCA_003254885.1. Taxonomy (NCBI): domain Eukaryota; kingdom Viridiplantae; phylum Streptophyta; class Magnoliopsida; order Rosales; family Rosaceae; genus Purshia; species Purshia tridentata. Next base: position 36,808 of record QANT01008366.1, on the reverse strand, counting down.
CTGAATGTCGGACAGCATTCTCTCGTCATCCTTGGTCACAAAGTTGATAGCAACACCCTTTCTTCCAAACCGTCCACTTCGTCCAATACGATGAAGGTAATTTTCTGGTTGAGTCGGCAAATCATAATTTATTACAAGAGAGACTTGCTGCACATCAATACCACGAGCCAAGAGATCAGTGGTTATCAGCACACGAGAAGAGCCAGAGCGGAATTCACGCATGATAATATCACGAGTGTTCTGGTCCATGTCACCATGGGTAGCAGAGACAGTGTGGTCACGGCTTCGCATCTTGTCAGTAAGCCAGTCCACTTTGCGCCTTGTATTAACAAAAATGACACTCTGGGTGATGGCCAGGGTCTCGTAGAGATCGCAAAGTGTCTCAAGTTTCCATTCTTCCTTATCAACATTGACATAAAATTGCTTGATACCCTCGAGGGTGAGCTCGTCACGCTTTACCAAGATCCTCACAGGTTTGTTCATAAACTTCCTTGTGATTTCAAGAGCCTCTGGTGGCATTGTAGCAGAGAACACCCCAACCTGAACTTTTGATGGCAGAAGCTGAAAAATGTCATAGATCTGACAAACAAAACATCAAAGTTAGAAAATTAAAGGTCAAATGGGCATTTAACTTTAAAACCACAAATCAACAATAGACTGAAAATATCCAAACCACCAAAGTAAAGGGCAAAAAAGACATCATCTTCATGCATAATAACAAACCTGATCCTTAAAACCCCGAGAAAGCATTTCATCAGCCTCATCCAATACAAACATCTTAATGTAATCTGGGCGCAGTGACTGCCTCCGCAACATGTCAAATACACGACCAGGAGTTCCTACAACAACATGAACACCAGCTTGAAGAATGCGTTGATCCTCACGAACACTTGTCCCACCTACACAAGCATGAACCTTCACTCCAAGATAGTCACCAAGTGCTCGCATAACCTTCTCAATCTGCTGAGCCAACTCCCGGGTGGGTGCCAAAACCAAAGCCTGGCACTGGACCAGACCATAATCAAGTTGCTGCAAAATTCCAGAGCAAAATGTAGCGGTTTTCCCGGTTCCAGACTGAGCCTGCTGAATCACATCAAGACCCTTGCAGAAAGGAACAATTCCCCTTTGTTGAATTGCAGAAGGCTTCTCAAAACCTTCAAAAAAAAAAAAGGTAAAGGTAAATACGATGATATGTAAATAAAAAAATACGATAATAAAAGTCTTTGTTTAACATGGCACTAAGTCTAATAACTCAAAATTCAAAAATAATAAAACAAGACTACCAAACAAAACAATGGACGCCTATCCACTAGAATAAATTATGACAGCTTTACAAGAAAGAAATGCATCAACCGAAAGAACAAAACCATATAATAAACCCAGCTATACATACCATAAGCATAAATTCCCCTCAGAAGATTTTCTTGCAATCCCATGGCATCAAAACTGTCATAAACCTCATCGTATGATGTGAAGAACTCTTGTCCATCAGTTGAGAGTCTACAACAAATTAAATTTCAATAATATTAATGGTGACATTAAATAATAAGCATTGATCAATTAGCTTCAAATAACAGCACCACAAACTTGGCAATAAATATAGAAAGGTAACCACTGAGCAAGAAACTTACAACTCATTCATTTTAGTATCATAATGTTTAGCATCAAACTGCGAACCTTCAGGAGCAATACCTGCCATATCTGTAGACAGAAAACCATTTACAACATTAAAATTCAATAAACACCAAAAGAACCATTTTCAAGCCACAAAAGTTCAGTGGTACACAAGCAGAACATGAGGCAGATCATTTACTACCATGCACTCATAAAAAACTCTAAATAAAGATGGAATTTCAAACTGCCAAAATAGCTAATCAAAAATAATAAACTTATCCCACCAATTCCCATAAATCATGATTTTCCACACCGTATAGATTTAAATATAAAAGTATTGCATTGCAACATCAAACTAAGACACAGAGCACCATTACATTCCTTCCCGTAAAATAAAAAAAAATAAAAAACCAAGAACTTGCACAGACATCAAGCAGATCGATCCAGATCCCAAAAATAATCAAACAAATCCAGATTCATTAACAAAACAAAAAACTTCACCAACAAAATCAAAAATTTCACAACCACACATATATATGTGTGTGCATTAAAGTATAATAGATAGAAATGAGCGAGAGAAAGCGAAACCTGCTGGTGTTGATGAGAGCGCTAGAGAGAGAAGGACAAAGTGAGAAGAGAATAGTTGGTTGCTAAAAGAGAGCTAGGGTTTCCCAAACTCCTCGGATCTGCGCCGTGGAGTTTGAAGGTAGGCGAATGTTAAAAAGAGGCTGTGTTTATACTCTGTTTTAGGTTTTAGGTTTTAGGTTTTAGGTTTTGCTGTTTCCCAACTGAAATTCCAAATATGCCCTTGGGCTGCTTCTCTTATCTCTTCTTCTGGGGCCCGTTTGGTCACTTGGGAACTTTGGTCCTACAAGTAAAAGCAACATTCGGCAAGTAATTTATTATTTAATGATTTCTTTTATCTCTTTTTTTCACAAAAGGGATGATTATCTTCTAAATTATTGTCGAACGTGAAAATATATTTAATCACATCTTTGACAATTTGGTATTAGCTTAAGGAACTTTTATATTAAATAAATCATAAAAGATTCTATGTGTTTAATTGCGCAACAGCATATTGTGAAAGATAGTATGAACAATTTCTACACGCTTTTCAGATGCTAATTTTATCTATGATAAAATGGTACAAATGAAAATAAGAGCAAAAGGTGAAATTCAAAAGGAAAGCCATACATTCTTAAGAATTGGGTAAAGTTATATGGACATATTCAACCCAACAAAATAATTGAGTTTTAGATAAACATGAAGCATAGTGGAGTTTGAAAGCACATGACCAATTTGGGATGTAGGCTTTTTGTGGCAAATAAAAGATGTAGCTTTTGGCTATATGCCAAGCATTCATAGAGTCATATAGCAACCACAATGGCATTGTCATTTTATTTGAGTGGGACCATGTCCAGCCAAAACTTGGTGTCAATCCAACATCAACCCACCTCAAATCCAAATCAGATTCCACTTTGGATTTCCTGGTCCACTGATCTTGGGCTTCCAAGCAACCCAACCAATCAAGCTCTTATTGCCGAAACTCGGCGTTTTTATGATCTCACGCTATTTGATCTTACTATCATTGTCCCTCATCATTTCAACGGTTAAGAATGACTGAAGTATGGTGTAGTTCTGACCAAATAACCACACCGAATCATAGTCCTTGCTTAATGAATGTCAATGAAAGCTAAATTCAGTGTTTTAGTCTTTGATAGTGATCATGGATAACAAACTTTTTAGCCAAACATCTCCTCACCGACGTAGACTCTCTTTCTATTTAGTCTTTTGTTAAATTATTATGTTATACTATCTAATTATCGACCGATCATCAAACAACATTAGCAAATTTATATATATATAAAATATATTTTATTATAATTATCACACACATACAAAGTAGGATTAATTACTATATTAATCTAAGTTTTCAAATTTATTATTAAACATTATTTCCACAATATCATTGAAGTTGGTTCATCTATTTATTCTAGAAAGGAAGTTGTTTAATCTAATAAAAATGTATGATTAGTATTCTGAAGAATGAAGAATGTTATGTGGCTTTTTCTTTGTGCCTCATCTCTTTTTATTTTAATCATGCATTATAGTTTTATGATCGAACAATTCATTTTATAGATCATTATTTAAATTTTTCTATAAAAAAATCATTATTTAAATATTATATATGTAAAAATTAACTAAATAAAAAATTATTTAATTGTATCATCAAATAAATAGACAATGAATATATATATATATCTTATCAAAATTATATATTTATTTGCTAAACAATTTTTTATAAAATTGATCTTTAGAGAGAGATCTAAAAAATGATGATTATAATTATGAGATTACGCTGCACAATGAACATGGAAATAGAAAAAGCACAGAGGAAAAGTCACATTGCCTTCCTCTATTATTTTATAAAAGATTTTTTAATACTAGTAGTACTACAGCAATGCTACACTTACCACATTTTTATATAATAATTTTATATTATTTTACGTGGTAATCTACATAGCATATATATATTGGACACTGAAAAATAAAAATAAAAATAAAAATCTTAAAAATATAGAAATATCCTACCAATAAAATGATAACACATACAATAATATAAAAAATATGATAAAAATAGTATTATGGGTAGTACTAATACACATTTTGTTTGGTACGAAAATATGTACATATTCACCTTAAAAAAAACAATACTACTAATAATAATAGAAAAGGTACTGATAATGACAAATTTGCCCATCAATAATGCTTAAAATTGCAGAAGAATAACTGCATTCCGCTTCCTTCCCACCATTTCCAATCATAGCACCAACGACCCACCCGCTTCTTCGTCTTCTTCTATGCTTCTCTCATGAGAAACCCTAGATCGAGCGAGCTCTGAACAGATCGGCTCCAAGTTTTACTGTCATACTAGAAATTTGAGGTAATATTTCATTCCTTTTTTTTGTATTTTTTTTTCAAATTATTTAACTTCTGGTTTGTTGAGTTCGGAAAATTATACCAAAGGGCATATCTTAATTCATAGTGCTGAATTGGTAAAATTGATAAGCTAATGTGGTCAAAATTTCTGCTGAATTGGTAGTTAAAGGGTGTGTCTTGGTGATTATTGGGAATTTTTATGCTCATGTTGCTGCTTAGATATTGGAGTTATGCTGCTTCCTATATGCATTGTTTATACACGATGTTTGGTTGCCGCGAAAATTGAGGGAATGCAGGGGAATCAAGTTTCCAATCGACCCAGAAAATATTGGTTTTCTGAATCTAGGTGGCCTTGCTGCCTTGTATTGGCTTCTTTATTGTCTGCTTGGTTTCTGGGAAAATTCGGCCAAGAAAAGAAGAAAATAAAGAAATTGAAATTTTGTTTCCTATTGTGTTTGGCTTGTAGAAAAGGATAAAAATAAACCTCGAAAAGTACAATCAGCGTTATACCATTGGGATACTTCGATGGTTGAATGTAACCAAGAGTTGAATCAGTTGCTAGAGAGCCTGCTGAGCAAACCGTCCATCCATTGTGGTTTGGAATCGATTATTTTCATATGAAGGCGAAGATTGGAGTTCCCCTTCTAATAATTTAACAGTGAAATATCAAAAAAATATTAAAATTGAAACAGAATGGAAATGGAACCAATTTCAAGTAACCTAAATAACAGTTATTCTGGTTTGTTTGAATTGGATTTCTTTTCAACCTTTTTTTAGCATGAAAGTGTTTGTGGCTTGTTAGAAATTCATGTACTTTACTAATCACTCGTACAGCTTAAAGGTTTTTTTAGAGTAAATAGTCATTTTGGTCTCCAGACTATTACACTTATATCAGTTTAGTCCCCAGACTTCTAATTTAAAAAATTAAGGACTCTGACTTTTTCAATTTTGCCAATTGAAGACTTTTTCATCAATTTACACATTTTTCATTCAAATGTAGTAAGAAATGAATGAGGAAAAAATAGTAAGGTCTAAATGAAAGAAACCATTTTGCCCTAAAAAAAGACTTTATATGGTGCTATAAAAACATAAATTTAGATAAAAAATATGTAAATTGATGGAAAAACCTTAAGTGACAAAATTGAAAAAGTCAAAGTCCTTAATTTTTCAAATTAGAAGTCTGGGACCAAACTAATATAAGTGTAATAGTCTGTGGACCAAAATGACTATTTACTCTTTTTTTTTATTGGTGCATTACTTGAATTTGTATTCTCTTTATTTCGATGAAGTATGCCTGCTTAAAGTTTTTTATTGGTGCATTACTTGAATTTGTATTGTTTTTATTTTGATGAAGTATGCATGTACTCGCATGAGGTACTATATTCTTGTTATTGTGCGTCCTTGTAAAAATCTACTTACTTTATTTCCATGTTCTATTGTTACTGTATGGATCAATATGATTTATTTTTCTGTTGCTGGTTTTATGATTCTTTAGCTTTTCGTGCTCTTTTCTCTGTGCATTTATAAACCTGATTGTAAGTTTTGTTATATTTCAGTACTCCTAGAGAAATTGTCAATAAGATAGGATGATACTTTGCTGATTGTTCCCTAGGTCTTTCAAAAATTGGGAAAAAAATAGAGGAAAATAAAGTCCCCATTCCAATTAAGGTCAAATATAGTTTTGTTAAAACACTTGAGTGGAGGTTTTTGCTATAATGTAAAATAGAGCAAAAGAAAATTTCTATTTGACTAATGAATTTATTTACTTTGCTGTCTTGCAGGCCGACTTTAAAATAGTTCAAAATGGTTGACAACACATCTTCTGGAACACCTGAAGACACTCCAAACCCCAACCCTAATGGAAATTCACCTTCGGAGAGTGACCTAACGCTTGATTCTCTAGCTCGAAATGTTCAAGAATCACTCTCTCTTGGAAAGAGACATAAATTTTGGGAAACCCAACCTGTCGGTCAATTCAAGGATCTGGGGAACAACAGTTTGCCTGAAGGCTCAATTGAAGACCCAACACCGTTAACTGAAGTCAAACAGGAACCCTACAAACTTCCCAACCTCTATGAATGGATCACATGTGATATGGACTCTGAAGAGATGTGCGCTGAGGTCTATAACCTTCTTAAAAATAACTATGTTGAGGACGATGAGAACATGTTTAGATTTAACTATTCAAAGGAGTTTCTTCGCTGGGCTCTGCGCCCTCCAGGTTATTTTAGGAGTTGGCACATTGGTGTTCGTGTCATAAGTTCAAAGAAGTTGGTTGCCTTCATTACTGGTGTTCCTTCTAGAATCCGGGTCCGTAATGATGTTGTTACCATGGCAGAGATAAATTTCCTCTGTGTTCATAAGAAGCTTAGAACAAAGCGACTTGCTCCTGTTATGATCAAAGAGGTGACCAGGAGGGTTCACCTGGAGAATATATGGCAAGCAGCTTATACCGCTGGTGTTGTTCTCCCAACGCCTCTATCAACTTGTCAATATTGGCACAGATCTTTGAATCCAAAGAAGTTGATTGATGTTGGATTTTCTAGACTTGGTGCAAGAATGACAATGAGTCGAACAATCAAACTTTACAAGTTACCTGAGTCAATAGTCACCCCAGGTTTCAGAAAAATGGAGTTCCATGATGTTCCTACAGTTACACGGCTACTTAGGGATTATTTAAGCCAGTTTGTTGTTGCACCTGATCTTGATGAAAATGATGTGGAGCACTGGCTACTTTCAAAGGAAAATGTTGTGGATAGTTATCTGGTTGAAAGTCCCGAGACTCATGAGATCACCGATTTCTGCAGTTTTTACACTCTCCCTTCATCTATCCTTGGCAATCAGAACTATTCGATTCTAAAAGCAGCTTATTCCTATTATAACGTTTCGACAAAGACTCCTCTGCTTCAATTGATGAATGATGCTCTTATTGTTGCAAAGCAGAAGGATTATGATGTTTTCAATGCGTTGGATGTCATGCAAAATGAATCATTCTTGAAGGAGCTGAAATTTGGGCCAGGTGATGGGAAGCTTCATTACTATCTTTACAATTATCGGTTAAGAAATCCATTGAGACCATCGGAGCTTGGGCTTGTGCTCTTATAATCTGAGAATTTTTATTTAAGCGTCAATCAGGAGCCACTTTAGGGAATATGTGCTACTTTGGGCATCAATGATTGTAAGGTTGCATTGTTTGTGGGAATCCCTTCCTTTCAGATCTAAGAGTTTGTTCTGCCAGCCAAGCAATTTTGTGATAATTTCTTTGCTAGAATTTTATGCTGTTGAGACTCGAAGAAGATTGGAATGTTGGCAACCATTTTTGTTATACAACATTTAGCTCATCTTTTTGCCAATGTGCTTAGTCTCTACCAGATCATGACCAGTGTGGATCCACTTTGATGATGATGAGATCTATGGGTCGACTTTGATGATCGTACACATCAGAAAACAAGATATTTAAGATTGTTTAGTCTATATCTTTGACCAGTATTTTTTTTTATCTCTGAATTTAATCATTGTTTGGTTCCACTTTCTAATTTAATCTGAATCACCCGATTGCTTATATATTGTGCCATGATCTAGATTACTGTACCTTTATCTGATTGAAATGGTTTTATCATCCAAGGCTACCTAGTTCATAGAAATTTGAATGGTACTATAATTATGCAAGACCACAAATTAATACTGTTATAATCGTTAGATACCCGGATCAAATTTGTTTTTAACCCGGCAAGAGATAGAATTATGGCTGCAATGTATGTAGGATGAAACCTGAATTGAGGTAGATTTTGAACCGCGAGTGCCCGAGTGGACCCCAATGTACTCCCTTCTCTATCAGTTCTATGTTCAATCCATTATCCATCGTCTCTACAATGTACCATTTTCAATCCAAAATTAGATCATTTAAGAATTAAGACCAAAACCTAAGTTACTCCAAAATTAATATTTATCACTTTGAAAACACTCACAAGGGTGCAGGACAAGCTGAGAGTGGAAGACAAACTAGTAGGAAATATTGTTGCCCTAAAACTAAATGTGCGTTTGAAATGATATCGTCGTCCGAATTCAAAAGACTCTTACCATGCTTCTTCATTTCCTTAAAAGTTATGCAGGAACACTTCTCTTACAAGCAGAGAGTTGTAAGTAGAATCTTAGCACGCTTGAAACACCATTCAATTTTATTTAACACCCCCCCAACACCAAACAAATACTAACAGACAACTTGGTTAATCTGATCCATCACAATCGCAAATGGAATTGACTTCTGCTATAACTAGATGCTAATGCATTTTCATAAAAGTAAAAAACTTACTCTGTTGCATTGGATCAATGAATTTACATACACATTGTACAAGCTACAACGAATCCACTTATCAAACTTACAATCAATTACCTAAGCCAAGAGGGTAACTGCACCGAGTGAACCTGCAAGATTAAAATAAAAATTAGATTGTAATGCAGCAATGACTCAAGTAAGCATAGGTGTTTCTGGCTTTACATTGTTCATAAATCTCTTTCACTAGCTGTAGCATAGACTCGGTGTCTTCTGCAATCTTCGAAATTCTTTCTGCCTCCTTCACTGCTTCAGCAGCCAAAAATGATTTGTTTTCAGCATCAGCAACTTTATAGGCAGCACTATCAGCTGCATCCTGCACTATTTCAGTGGAGATTGTCAAACCAGAATTCTGCAACTGCCGTGGCCTAGCATCCTTTTGTTTTGGAGTAGGTGTTTTTGTTCCCAAAACTGCCTCTTTTTTTATCTTGTAGCCATTTGGGACCTACATTTGGAGGCAAGGATCACTCAGAATATTTTAAGCATCATTCAAATCGTCATATAAATTGGAATCAAGAGTCCACATGACAGAAGTGCTCAGCATACTTTTAAAAGAGAATGTTGGAAAGCTATTAGAACATACAAGGTTTAACACATATGGTGGGATTTGGCTTAAGACTATGAGATATTACTGAACATTTGAGAAATACAACCAGATTGGTCGCATCCATTCAAGCTTCCAAGAAGGTTGGTTATGGGCATGTATGCAATAAGTGAAAACATAAATTATTACTGAAAAAGAAAAAAAGAACTTGTAAAAACTTCATCATACTGAATTAAAAAAAAGAGATTTTTAATAGGCGGCGGCAATGTCATCCATTCACNTAAGTGAAAACAGAAATTATTACTGAAAAAGAAAAAAAGAACTTGTAAAAACTTCATCATACTGAATAAAAAAAAAAAGAGATTTTTAATACGCGGCGGCAATGTCATCCATTCACAGCAGTTTTTTCATCACACAGTCATCCCAGAGGAACACAAACCAGAAAATTGATTTCAATTATGTCATTTCAAATGTGGCACGCCTATAGTGGGAAAAAAAATGACATTTACGAAAGTAGGAAAATTATCATCAGATTTAATTTCAATATAAGTATTAGAATATCATATACCTTTTCAATTTTTCCTTGTGAAACAAGCCTTCTCAACCTTGTACCCAATAACCTTCTGAAATTTTGTGGAACAGGCTCCTCATGCCTTTGCTGCTGCAGTATGTGGATCAAGACAGTCACCATCTTTCTTGTACTAAGATGAAGTTTAAAAAGACAGCTAGAGATTAATTGCTAACTCAAAAATATAAGTGAGAGGCAAGGAGCGTCAGCAACTGTGGCATGCTGCTCAGACAAATGAATATCAAGTCAAATGGGTAGCTTATGGTAGATTACTAGATTGTGAACTACAAAGGAGCAGATGTAGAACTATTTATGATAAAGATATGGACATACTCTTGACTTTGAATATTTCCACTCTAAACCTGGAAGCTTTACACTGAGTGAGTATTTCATTAGTTCATACAACAAAATTTTGATTCCGAGTATATACTAGATCAAAGGACTCATGCAAATGCAGGATTCTATCATCATAATTCCTTTAAATTTCAACCATGGGTTCCCAAGTCCCATCCATGCTCAGGACATTCCATACCTAACACAGTTAATTCATATTAAATATATTTTATATGAGCTAATGAAAATAACACATAGCAAAAGACCTCCATCTGACCTCAATAAAGTTAAGAATGGCACCTATATCAGATCCATTCATATCTTTCATTGCCGAAAGGGCCTCAAAAATCATTGCATTGTACCTGTTGAAAATTATTTAAAAAAACATATCAAGTATCATATGAAGAAACCTTAAACAAAAGAGGTCTTCAAAGTCTATCCATAGAAATCAACAAATGATGCTATTAATTATACGAACAGAATAATTTTTGAATGGTTGGATCAATAAATAGCAGAGTTGCAGCTTCCTGTAAATGGTATGGGAAAAACACACCAACTAGACCAACTAAATTTCAATGCAAGTCACAAAAGAGAGGGTGCATCTATATTATATCAACGTGTTGAGGCCAATGCTATTTTTTTTGGCCATTAACGTGTTGAGGCCAATCAATTAGCTCATATTACTGTCAAATTTTCAATCTTCACCATGTCCTCCTACTGTACCATATCATATTACATAAAAGGTCAAGGGTGGCTCTATCCTAAGAAATTTGAGCAGGTATGACTGTTCGTTTTCTTTGAAAAATCTCTAGCATCCCTGAAATTGTGTTTCAACCCAAGTTAAGAGCATCCTAAAAAGAGAATATACTTCAATCTTAATCCAAGTTGTCTGGAAATAGGAAACATTTAAAGAGATCTTATTAGCATGTTTGGATTTAGGAATATTTCTCTCAATCTTATGGCAACTATACATTTCTAAACAGCATTTCTATTTTAAAGACAGTCAACATCACGTTTATTTAAAAAGAGATTTCGGTCAAAAGAAGTGCTATCAATCATATCAGAACCTATACTGAATATGACAAGGTTTCAGTGGACTGAAAGCACAGGGATCAGGAAAACGCACCGTGGAGCATTCTTCCCATCTGTGGCACTAATAGAAGCATCATCCATGACAGCATCAGGAGATGCATTACGACGAAGCAAATCATCAGGAGATACAGTAAGGCGAAGTGGAGCAGCAGGAGCTGAGTATTGAGCAATGGACTGCTGGGCAGCCGCCACAACATTCTTTATCTTAGGATTCCTTAGTTTTTCCTTGGAACCTTGTCCGGAAGTACTGACACTCAAGTTCCTCCATTTATCCTGATACACCAGTAGAAATGAGACAAATAAACAGCAATGCGAGTCACATTTATGGGTTACTTTGATTCCATAAAGCTTCAATGTAGCAGGCAATACAATTATAAATATATATACAATATACAATGCATGCATGCATAAGGGTGTGTATCAATAGCTCTGGTCAAGCTCAGCAGCAATTGGGTCTGGGAGGGCTAGGGTTTTCTAAGTAAGCAATTACATGTTTCCGAGAAATTCAATGCATTGCCAAACAGTTCAACCAGAATCGATTCAGCAAGCACAAATTTTCTTTCATTGTTTTTTGCTCGGAACCAAACAGAACCCACAATCTTAAAAATTACAGTACTGGAACTAACAAAAAATTTCAAATTTTAACCAAAAAACAAAATAGAGGGAAATACTGAAAGACAGAATTTCTTTTTCTTTTTTTATAAGAAGGGGGAAAGAGTGAATTGGGTAGTGGCAAGAGGTGTAAATAGGAGGGAACCTTGAGGTCGATGTTGGAGCGCTGAGTGAGGAAAGGGGCAAATTCGGAATCTTTCAGAATATTCTTCCATTTTCCCGGTCCGTGTTTTGCCACTCCAGCTAGCAGAGCTTCTTCCTCCTCCGCTGTCCACTTTTGTTTTTGGTTTCCCATTTTACCCTTCTCTCTGTCTCTCTCTATCCCTCCTCTCTGCCTCGGAGCTTTCTCTCCGTCTCTCTCTAAAACCCTCTCTCTTCCAGTCTTTCTCTCTCTATCTCTCTCTCTCAAAACAGATTTTGGTTTCCGAGGAGGGGAAGAGGACGACATCTGTGTCTCTCCGGCTTTCCATGTCCTTTTTTTTTACCTTGCCTTTATTTTGATAAGCCCATCTACAAACATCAATGTCTAGGCTCGGCCCACACTGTCACTGCCCAATGACTCTTTATGGACCCAGCGGCCCAATTCATAAGTATTGTTCCCAATAATTAATCTTAATTAGGGGTGAGTTTTTTAACCGACAAAACCGAAAAAAGGGCGGGTTCTTCAAGAATGGCTAGAAAGCCACATCATATGGTACCACAAATGTGGTACAATAATATGGTTTTCCTAGTATTGCCCTAAGATAATATCACAGTACATACAAGCTTTGAACAATACATAATTAAAGTTACAAGGCCTTTGAACATATAAGCTTTGAAAAAAACCCATAGTTTATCAAAGAAGAGCGCCGAGATGAAGTCTTGAAAACCAAAAATTTGATCAAATGAATTATGGAGGAACTTCAACTTTTATATTTGAAGCAATGTAGGTTCAAAATGAAGATCTTTAAAGTTGGTCACTAATGATTCAAAATCTGTTCCGATTACTTCTTATAGGTGTGAAAGTTAGCCCTTACAAAGTAGATAAATGTATATTAGTAAGGACTAGTAGGGATAGCAAGGATTGGTCAACCATAAAACTTTCATATTTGAAGCCATGTAGGTTCAAAATGAGGACCTTAGAAGTTGGTCAATAATGCTTCACTTAAATGTATTGCCTATGGGGAAGTTTTTAAATGTTGAGTTGGTGTTAGAATAAGACCAACCTTTTTTTAATACCCTATAACCAATCACCAATATAGATGAGACTTATATAGGGTTTAAGAATTAATTAATGCATCATCATTGTTATAATAATCTATGGCTTTGAAAATAACTAATTTTATGTTTTATTGAGAAATTGATTATTTATATTAGATATGGTTCATTACGAGAATATTGTGTGGTTTATAGATGGGTTAATTACAAATAAATCAATAAAATATTTCTTTTATATTAGATATGGTTCATTACGAGAATATTGTATGGTTTATAGATGGGTTAATTACAAATAAATCAATAAAATATTTCACAATTACATTTTAATTAATGCATTTTTTCATAGTTTCATTTTAATCACTATTATCCAAAAGTAGATTGAGTTCAGTGATTAAAGTGGAATATAATTTCAAAACTCATTGACCTTTGTGGGAAAATAAAATTTGCATTGACCATTATGTAATATTGAAATATTTTATTGATTTAAATGTAATTTTCTATTTATTTGGCCATATTTGTTTTGTTTATGGGTTGTAATCTTTCTCAATTCAAAACGTCTTTTGACCTTATGGAGGAGGTATCCTCTTTAAATATTATAACCCATAATTCTTTTCAATAATATATTATTTTATCAAGAGATAAAAAAAAAATGTTAGAAACAGTTCCTTAAAGCACAAATAGTTAAACCCAACTAAAATCAACTTGGTTAACGACACCATCTAACTCAATTGCATAAAATTTTAAAAAACATTTATGGTTGAGCCTAAACATGTAATTAGTTGTTAGAGTTGTGTGGCTTGACCCAAGTTATGAGTCTCACATAAAAAAAGTGACACAATAATTGACAAGATATAAGTTGAAAATCTACTATAACACCGATGCAATTTGAAATAAAACTATACAAATTGAGAGGTTCATTGGGTATGTCCTTACTCGAATGGTGGACCTATTGGTACAAATAGAATTACAAAGGCCCATTTTGGTCATTTAAAGTTCAGTTAGTTCTTTTCTTTAATGTTTTATGAAAAAATCCAACATTGTTTTTTATTTTAATATATTTGTAGAATATATGATGTTAAATTGGCTCGTACCGAAAATAAAGCTGGCACGAGCTGAGTAGAGACTTGAGCATAAACAAAGTCAGGTAATTCCAGAAAGGCGGGCGCCTCCTACTAATCTCAACAAACAAACAAAGCCCAGCCCAAACCAAAAACCGAACTCTATTCATATTTCACAAACTCCTCCTCCATTTCACTACGCACACACACATAAATTCACTGATTATCTATCTATATAATTCACAGAACTCAGTGCGATCTGTTTCAATCTTCGAACCCTAAATTCCGGATCCTCTTCGGGTTCACTTGTTTCTAGTTGATCGGTTTGGCACCAAAAAATGTCTTACGCATCCCATATCATCCACCACTCCAAAAAGGTAGGCCTCAATTTCACCATTTTGATTGTAATTTGCTTTTTGATTTGTATTGGCGCTTGCTTTTTGCTTGGAGCATTGAGATTCTCAATTTGAAGCTTTTTTCGTTTTTGATGTTTTTAATTTGAATTCACAAATCTCGAATCTCAGCCCAGGTTTACATTGTGTTTTTTTAGAATTTTTTTTGGTGCTTATTGGCACATATTTTCAGTTAGAGACTTGTATGCATTCCATATTGGGTAGTAATTGGAGGATACTGTTTATGTCTTTTGTGGATACACTTTCAATACTCTTTTCATTCTTTTTGGGTAACTCCATGTATGATAGTAACTTTGTGAAATAGCCTTTTTTATTTCCTATATCATTGAAACTTAATTCTCAATGATATAGGAATACTATACCCAGGTTTTTTTAATTTGAATTTCACTAGTTTTGAAATTGTAGGGAAAGTATCATGCTTTCGTGAATCTACTTCTCCAATGCATTTTTATGTTCATAGGTTTTTGAAATTGGTTCAAGTAATGACTGCATTAACCAAATAGTGTTTACAAGCTTACGTTTCCCAATTAAAATGCGCAATAATATTACTCTTTTGTTTTCTTTTGTTTTTGTTTTTGAATGCTTTATGCCATTAATTTATACATGTTTGAAGTATTAATTTATGATACTTATGGTTCAATATGATCTCTTTGGTTATTTAAAATGTAATTTTGTACCATATTCGTGGTCACTGCAGTTAAGGAATGCTCCCAACTTACTCCGGCATGAGCATGCCCTTTTGGTTCGTTGGTTTTCGCATGATGCTCAACCCTCTACTGGTAAAAGAAATGGACTTTTCTAGTATTCTTTTTAAGGCTTCTTGTCATACAATGTGCGATTACACAAGATATGTAGTGTCTTTTGAATGAAGTAGCTGCTTGGAGTAATTAAATCTGCTCTTAAATGCTTCTAAAATTTTGTTTAGCTGATTTAAACAAACTCAATTTTTGTCTCAGGTATATGGAAGATTCATCGTCACAATTATGTGCCTTCACAGAGAGAGGGAGTTCGTAGGTCTTTTAGCAGTAGCACTGTAAGTTAAGCTAGTTTCCAGCGTATTAATATAGCAGCTAATATTGACGTATCCGTGATGGTTGGAGTATTTCTGTATCTTGCCTCTGCCATTTTTGTCCTTTCACGATATCTTTTAATGAAATGTTTACTTGTGAACTTTGAATCAATCGCATAACACTATCACATGTTGTGCTGTGTAGAAATCACTCTCAGGTACATTTACCAGGGATACCTCAACGATAAAGAAACTGGGAAGTTCAATTTCTGGATCAGTATTGAACCAACAGTTTTCATGGTATGTTTTCCTAGATTTTGTTAATTTATATGTTTGTGGAGAATTCTTATTTGATACATCTGCTTTTCCCCTACATCAGTTCGCAGGTGCAATTGAGGAGAGGCTTTTCGTCTGATGCTGGTACGACTCTTGGTATTTTGGACCTCTCTAATTTCTTTATGTATTTGTGTCATTTGGTGCACATTGGCTTTTGCATCTCCTAGTATCTAAAGTTCAGCTTCAACAATATAAGTTTCTAGCAATAGAGCCATCAGATTTCAAGTAATTTGTTCATAGCTTTCTCAAGCTTATCCATTTCTAGGCTATTCATGTTGGTACTGGGAAGTGTATTATTGTTATCTATGATTGTGGCTTTGTGTGTTGGTTATTGTTTTCAGTTGGTAGTACTTTTTCATAACTCTATTTGTAAATTTTTAAGACTCAAGGGTGGGCTCAAGCCATTCATCTTCTAACAATGATTTATTTATTATTTGGAATTTTTCTAATGTTTTTTTTATTTCTACTTTTGTGTGTGGGCGCACATGTGTGTATAGATAAACATTTCTGATCCTGTCCATTCAGAATAATTGTACACCATGATTCGAAAAGCAATTGTGTGAAAGTATGATACAATGTGAATATGTCATATGAACGCTTATGTGATCCAGAAAAATTTGGAATTGCAGTGGTCTGCATGTCTTTTTGATGATCTTCTTTCATTTTGTACTCTTTTGTTGATTTGGTCGTTACATTATTGAATCATATGATTATTTAACTCAACAAGGATCATGTGCAACATCCTTCAGGCGTCCCTCCACACCAAGAACTTGGAATGCCTTCTCTTTCACCTACTATGTCTGAGGTATGCACTGTTTTGAAGCTTATCGGAAAATCATAACTTTCCAAATTTCCTGTTTCATTGAAAGTCATTATTTTATGATATGCAGGGTAATATTGCCAGGTGGTTGAAGAAAGAGGGCGATAAATTGTCTCCTGGAGACGTGCTCTGTGAAGTTGAAACTGTAGGTTTTGGTTCTGCTGGGCTGTTAAGTCTGGCAATTGTGTAATAATGTTAATATTTTAATTTATGTGTTTTTTTTTTCCCATCATGGAAAGCTGACATGTAATTGATGGTCACTTAACTGTTAAGGATAAAGCTACAGTTGAAATGGAATCCATGGAGGAGGGTTATCTTGCAAAGATTGTACGAGGAGATGGGACCCAAGGGATCAAAGTTGGTGAGGTATTGATTTTAATCAGCTGTAGGGGAGCTTGGGTGCAGATGTTTATTTCATCTTTCTTTGCATGTGGCTGTTGGTGTTTAACAATGGGGACTGAACATAATGAAATATCTTGGCACAATGTCAGTACTTGCTAATGTATACATGTTTGCATATAGGTGATTGCCATAACTGTTGAAGATGAGGAAGATATTGCAAAGTTTAAAGATTACACACCATCAGCATCAGGTGGCAGCGATGCTGCACCTAAAGGGTCATCTGACTCTAGCCCGCCGACCCTACCAAAAAAGGAGACAATTGAAGAACCAGTTACATCTCCAAAGCCAAAGGTTTCGAAGCCCAGTGCAGCTCCTGCTTCTGAAGATCGTATATTTGCCAGCCCCCTTGCAAGAAATTTGGCTGAAGAACACAAGGTGTGCCATATAAGATGCTGTGACTGTCTGTATCATTTGATGGTAGCGAACAGTTATTGTCATTGAGCTGTTTCTGACTTCTGTGTTGCTCTAGGTGCCCCTCTCAAGCATCAAGGGAACGGGTCCTGATGGACGCATTGTGAAGGCTGATATTGAAGAGTACTTGGGTATCATATCTTATTACCTAAAATTTGTATTTAATGCTTTTATTACTCTTTGTTTAATTTCTTAATATTTTAATATTTTTATTTTTTCATTAAATTTTTCCACTATATTTTTCTTCTGGTAGTTAATGCAGCTGATTATTAAAAATTATGTTTGATCATTTTTTCTTCTTTATTTCTTTTAATCATGTAGCTTCTCGTGGGAAGGAAGCTCCTGCAGCAGCTCCCAAGGCTAAGGGTGCGGGACCTGCAGCATTAGATTACACCGACATCCCTCATTCTCAGATACGAAAGGTATATTAGAAGTAATGATTATACTTGTTATCACAGTTTAAGAATAAATGATTTTGAGAGGATGCATGGAATCTATTCCGTGGAATTGCTAAGCCGATATCTTCTGTATATTATTTTGTGTTTAGATAATATTCACATTTTCTCACCACAACAAAACCTTGGATCCTAAGCTCCTAACTACTGGGGTCTAATACATGAAGCGTCTTTTGCTCCAGCCTCATCAAGGCCATAACATCCCAGTTGCCATTTTTGCCTTTCTTCCTCCCCTTCTCGTTGTTTTTTTGTGTGACTATTTACTTGTCTTTGTAACAAGTTTATATGAATTCATTCCTTCATACGCTTATTGTTTTTGTTATACCTGAAGAACTGCTGCTAATTTTTTAACATGTTTCTTTGATTTTGTCACTTCCATTTTTCAAAGTTTTATTTATCTGTCTAAATTGATTATCTCTGTTATTAACTTTTGAGTTTAATCTTTCTGAAGCTATTTTTCGTATGATTTTGGCAGATCACAGCTTCAAGATTATTACTCTCAAAGCAAACTATTCCTCATTATTATTTGACAGTAGATACATGTGTAGACAAACTCATGGAGTGAGTCTAAGTTTCTTGACATTTAAAAAATTGAACTATAATTGAATTGCTTGCAATATGTGAACTCTTGCTTTATCTGCAGTTTAAGAGGCCAACTCAATGCATTACAAGAAGCATCAGGTGGGAAGCGAATATCTGTTAACGATCTTGTAATAAAGGTATAAGATTTGTTCTGCACTAAATCTTTTGACCGGCCAATTAGTGTACAACTTTCCTCCATGGCAAGACCAATTCAATTTATGAGGTACTTGAATGCAGAATGAGATACTGTATTCTAGTAATCTTTAGAATGATGAAAATCAAATCTTATGATCACTAGAAGGAGTTCTGGTCTGTGAAAAAAGTGTATCAAGGGAGATGAGTGATGAGTTATAGAGATTACTAGAACCTGGATATGTGATGAGCTCTTGTAAGAGCGGATATAAATCAATTATGCTGGAGATATAGGGTATCTTTTTCAACTGTACATTCACTCCAATATAACTGTTACTGCAGGCTGCTGCTTTGGCTCTTCAAAAGGTTCCTCAGTGCAATAGTTCATGGACAGATGATGCCATCCGCCAGTAAGTTTACTATATAATAGTTTTGATTAGGGGCTGTTTAATAACCTTTTTGTTCTTAGTTAAAGATGGACAAGAAAATGGAGATAAAACTGAGAAAAGAGATGAAATATGTGAATGAGAGAGGAGTAAAAACAAAGAACCAAAAACTGAAAACAATTTAAAAGATTTTTTATTTTTTATTTTATATATTTAACATCGATCTTCCATATCTTTCTTCCCCATCTCTTTATCGAAAAAAAAAAAACTGAAAACCAAGAAAAAAATTGTTACTAAACATGCCTAAGGTGGCATATCGGGTTTGAAGTAACACTTACTCCATGGTTTTTATCGTAGGTTTCACAATGTGAACATTAATGTCGCAGTGCAGACAGACAATGGACTCTTTGTGCCTGTCATAAGAGTGAGTGATTGGCTTGGTCCCATGCTGTTGGATTATTTAGTTATAACTTATAACAGCTGTTTACCTGAACCCACATGGTTGAATTTGTAGGATGCAGACAAGAAAGGACTATCCAGGATATCTGAGGAGGTCAAGCACCTGGCCCAAAAAGCCAAAGAGAACAGTTTAAAACCAGAAGATTACGAGGTTAGAACGACATTTCTGTGTCATTTATTGCCTGTAGGTTGATGATAGCCTTGTGGTTTTGATCTAAGGGGTACTTGGTTTATACTCTTTGCAGGGAGGCACATTTACCGTATCGAATTTGGGAGGTCCATTTGGCATCAAGCAATTTTGTGCCATCATTAACCCTCCTCAATCAGGCATTCTTGCAATTGGGTCAGGTAAGATTGGAATTTAATGATGTCGTCTTTGGACCAAAATTATCTTTATATTGATTGAATTTTGTCCATGAGCAGCTGAGAAGAGGGTTGTACCTGGTTCTGGGCCTGAGCAATACAAGTTTGCTTCTTTCATGTCTGCAACACTAAGCTGCGATCATCGTGTTATTGATGGTACGTCTATCTGATGTCTTTTAGGAATTGAAAATCTGCAACCATTAAGACTAGCTGTGTACATCTCTGAAATATAACAACTTAATGATGCCACTTGCTCTGGATTTAGGTGCAATTGGTGCGGAATGGCTAAAAGCATTCAAAGGCTACATTGAGAATCCTGAGACAATGTTGCTCTAAACAAACGGCTTTTTTCACTTCACTTCAAATAATTTTTTTTCCCTTGTATAATTTGTCCAGACAGGGGACTTGAATGATATCCCAGCTGTTCTGTGACTTTCACTTGGGCTTCGGATGATTGTATCACTGAGAATTCATAGTGTTCGTTAATCCAAAGTTTTCATAGCTTTTGAAATAAAAGGGGTTGTTTGAGGCAACAGATTTCGAACTTGTTTTTGCTCATGTAGAGTATAATGCCCCCACCCCCCCGAGTTGGATGTGATCAGAAATTTGACTTTAACCCATGTCTTTTCCCCCTCAGACTATGGTGAATATTTGAGAAATTTAAATTTGGCTGTTCATTTACTTCTTATATTTAATTTGTACATCTTACGATAATAGTATATCTTGGTCTTAGATTTAGCACTCTGCATTTGTGAGATGCAAACATTTTGACCTGGTGGTCCGTGGAATCTCGCCCTCGCCACTCTTATGTTCAAACGAAGTGGAACTGACCATAACCTCTTCTATGTCAAATAGGATTTTAGT
This sequence comes from Purshia tridentata, assembly GCA_003254885.1. Lineage (NCBI taxonomy): Eukaryota > Viridiplantae > Streptophyta > Magnoliopsida > Rosales > Rosaceae > Purshia > Purshia tridentata. Next base: position 15,885 of record QANT01008366.1, on the reverse strand, counting down.
TTTTATAGGTGGTTATAACATTATAGGTCCACATGCAAACAAGAATATAGGTGGTAATTTACTTTGATGCCTTTGAATGGCTAACATGGTATTAAATTGATTTTGAATCCATTATAAAGCCTCAGTTCAAGTGCAAAGTAAAGTGGGTTTTTATTTTTTGTTAAAATAAATTGGGCATGTTTAATATTTCAAAATTTTGATGTTACTATTATGTTGTAGACTTGTGCGCATAAGATCGGTCTTGCAAGTTTATCCTAGCCGATATATTCAGCCACTTCAGTTATAAAAAATTCATTACAGACGAGAATAATATACAAGAGAGCTTGCAATGCAAGCCGTAGACTTGTAGCTGAGACGGTGGTAGTGGTGATGGTGGTGCTTAAAATCTCAATTGTCTTAAAATTTAAAAATAACACTTGTTTAAGCGGAATTAAAAGTCAGGATTTATGAATTTCAAATAGTCAAATTCCATAATTCCATAATTTTTCCCGCACATAATTCTAAAATTTCCTTGTTTCTTGTTTGGAGATTTTCATTTCAAAATTCTGACTTTTAATGAAATACCAAGTTCAATTTCTTCATCCAAACACTCTGTAATAGAACCTGGAATCAGATAGTAACTAAAGCAGGATGCTAACAATAAAAGAACTCTACAAGAACCATGACACAGATATAGTGTAATAATATTATACTCTGTTAGCCTCAACATTCACAAATTACAAGTACAACACAAATAAGCCATTCGAAAAATGAAGGGGTTACAGTTGAAAATTGTGTTTTGAGAAATACTGCCAAAGCAATTGTTTCAAAATAGAGCACTGTAAAAACTCTGTTAAGCTAATTCAACCATCATACGAACTGAGAGTCGTTTGGAGGTTGATGATTCAATCTATTACGAAGTGTTACTTATTGAATGAGCAGAATCCTAAAAATGGCTCCAAGAAATTCGCATTGGAGTTGAGAAATTTAGCATCCTAGGAAGTGGTAATAACATGCAAGGTGACAAAAGTCATAACTTTTTTGCTAAACCAGGTTCATATACAATGCAAAAGAAGATACAAAAACATATGGGGAGAACATGTCAAAGAATTTCATGAAAAACCACACCTAGTTGAATATAATTTTAACAAAAATCATAGCTTTAGTCAATGTGGCTGAAGTATGATATCAAAGTAGTTCATAACGAGGTGTCAATTATGAATCAATCCAGAAACACATGCATGCATGTTGTTCAAAATTTCTCTACTCTGTTCCTCTTACAACAGCAAGAGGCGCATTTCCCAGTTTTGGTCTGTCTGGAAGTATGTAATCATCAACAGAAGGCCATACAAGTATCACATTATATTCATCCTAACCAAAATTTAACAACTTCCTACAAATAGGGTGCCCGGTATCACTCATCAAGCATTACTCAAATCGATATTCATTACCATATAGCTTCATCTCCCATCCATCCTACAATTTCTACCATGTAAATAATCTACAGTAGAGCATCCTGTCTCTGAATAATTATAAGTTAACCACTAATATAAACATATTCCACAATGAAAATGCCAAAAGAAAAAAGACACATTGAACAATCATCAAAAATAGACAACCAACATGTAACCATGTATTTAAACAAGTATATCAATATATGGTCTCAAATTCTCAATCCACATATCCCTTGAAAATGCTAAAACCAGCGCATGCTTAAAACAAAACAGACATAAAGACTTTACTAGCAAAAATGATCAATAAAAAAGACAATAACTGATAACTCCATTCACATCAACCATCGAAGAATCAAACAAAATCACTAAATACATTGCACAAGATTGCAACTTTGAAAAATCATTGAATACATCCCAATTATTCATTATCAGGACAATTCGGACAATTACAATAGAATTTTTAACAAGAAAACTAGTATGAAAGCATGTGCCTCCCATGCTAAAACTACTTGTTAATTAATAAATAATTGCGCGTTTAAAATTCCAAGCATAGCAACACTATCATCACGCATTGCCCATATATTCATTTATGGTCGACTCCGATTCCTAACGGGACTATCAAAATTGCCAAAACTAAGTAAAACAAATAAACCAAGAATAACTCGACTCACAATCACAACAACCCTCTTCTCATATTGGCACGTATCGCCTCAGCGCCTGCTTCGCCGTCACCGCCGCGCCGACCAAGACCCCTCCCACTGCTCCAGCCACCGCCGCAGACCTCACGCCCCTCGCTGCTCGATACACCGCACCAGTGGCGAGCCCCGCCGCAGCGCTATTCCAAACGTCATCAGTATCTCTGACCGCCTGAATCCCACTCTCCATACCAGCGTAGATCAACCCGATCACGCCGAGCCGGTTTCCCCAGACCCGACCCGTGTGGCCCGATGAGTTGAGGATCCTATTGGCTCTGAGCTTGGCGGTGTCGCCNACCAGCGTAGATCAACCCGATCACGCCGAGCCGGTTTCCCCAGACCCGACCCGTGTGGCCCGATGAGTTGAGGACCCTATTGACTCTGAGCTTGGCGGTGTCGCCAGACTCGAAGGAGCTGATGCCGGAGACTACGCCGATTGCGCCGCCGCCGACGGCGCCGGATAGGTAGGCGCAGCCGGTGTAGAAGGTGAGGTTCTCGCCCCAGGAGCGGCGCTGGCGGCGGGCCTCCTCGACGAAAAGGAACTCTGGGGAGGTGGGCAGCTCGTAGAGGCTGCGCATCGGGACCTGGAGGTCCTGGTAGGGATTGTATAGGCGGGCCTTGGACGGGTCGGAGTTCGGGTCGTGATCCGAAGAAGAGGACATTGGATGATGAGCCATGTTGGTGGTGGTGGTGGTGGTGGGGGAGAAGAAGAGAGAGAGAGAGAGGCGATTAGGGTTAGGGTCTCGCTAGGGTTTGGTTTCCCCGCGAAGAGAGAGAGAAAAGAGCCTTTTTACGTGTTGTGGAAAACCAAACCAAAAAATAAGAAGAGAATCAATAGGTCGGTGGGTTAATCGGGTCGGGTTCTCCGTGGGAATATGAGAGAGAAAACTATATTAATATTCTCAATAATAATATTCTGGGTCTAAACTTGACACGCAAAACTTCTTTTTTTATAATTTTATTTTATTAATATTATTTTTTTTCAAAATTTAATTAATATATAGTGATCAATTGTAATATATTAAGTTAGGGGGTTTGAGTAAAAGCATAAGTCGGTTACTTTTGATTTATTAACTTTAAACAAATGAACAGTCCCCTATCATAAACTGATAATCAGCCACTAGACGCATAATTAATCTTTCTTAAGGTTTCCAAAAGAAACACATATGATGTCTCGCATGCGGCGATAAAGAACATGTACAACGTGTGGTTTGCTTGATCCAAGATTTTCGGATTTGTTTTGATATCTGTAACATTTTGTGCAGACTAGCCAAATTTACGAACACGTACAACAACTGTCGTGTAAACTGTCTTCAACCGAAGGCATTGACAATGATCCAGTTCATTTCATTAGATAGAAGCACAGACTGAAAGAATCCAAATTTATCACGTTGAAAATGACTTGAACTTCCTCAAAGGAGCATCAGATTTGAAAGAGCAATTACTTACAAACGACCAACAACCTTCCACTTGCTTCTTGCTTGATTTTCCAAAGAGTTTTCCGCTTTCTGCAGAACTGGCTTTTACAAAACTACTCTTGAAGCTCCATGTCTTCGTCATAGACTTCAAGCGCCACCACCTTCTTTTTGCATTGATCTACGTTTGAATTTCCATTTCCACGTTAGGATTCTTTCACATTGCTTCCTGATTATACATATTAAAAAATATGATTGAAAATCTATTTCAAGGGAAGACTTGTTTTAGGAAATTAATGCTTGCTAATTATGATATCCCAAATACCAATCTGGTATCTAAATAACAAAGCACACGAGTGCAGAGTCCTAGGATACTATTACTATATATTGTAATGTAAGGCTTTACATTTCTGATGTTAGATATCTGTCGATAATGTAAATAATTTAGTATTCCCTATAAGCAAGCAAGCTGAACATACTAAAAGTAGTTATGACTAACCTGACTCACAGTTGCTGTTGGTCCCAGTGGTGGAAGGGACATGTATGTACTATGTGCAAAGAAAATTCTGTCATTGTCACTGGCTTCATTATTCGTCCCAAGATCTCTAAGCTGGTTCAGCTCAGGCAAGATGACTGAACTGAGATCTGGTCTATCCCTCCTCCGCAGCTCACAGCACTTCAAAGCCAGTTTTGCAAAAGATAAAGCCTCTTCGACAGGCCAATCTTTCACCGCAGGATCAAGCATCTCAACAAATGTACCTTTCTCAATGGCCTCCCCAACCTGGTGGGACAAACCCATTGCAGGCTTTGCTGTAATGATCTGTAATAGCATTACTCCCAGCGAGTATATGTCTGATTTCACACCCAACATTCCTGTTTGCTGGTACTCAGGGTCAATGTAACAGAATGTACCGGCTGCTGATGTCATGTGATATTCACTGACACTATCAGCTACAGATTGAGGAATTAGCCTTGCCAAGCCTACATCACTAATCTTACTCACATAGTTCCGGTCAAGGAGAATGTTTGCTGGCTTGAGGTCACGATGCACCAAGGGCTCAGGTTTTGTCTGGTGAAGAAAAAGGAGGGCAGTGGCAATTTCAGCAGCTATTTTGAAACGGATTCTCCATGGGATTGGAGGAGTGTTGTTCTTCATGAAGATCCGATCTTCCAAGCTTCCGTTTTCCATGTACTCATATACAAGGCATCCATACTCTGGGCAGGCACCTACTAGGATAACCATGTGTGGATGTCTAATGCTGCTTAAAACCTGAACCTGCATTCACAAAATCATTGTGAAAAAAGGTGATTATAAATATTTTTTATGGAAAAAGAATGCATGAGAAGCTTTTCCCATTTTTTTGATGTTCTTGTACTTGCACTCAAGGATTGAAGTTATTTTCATGTTATGAGTGGTTTTCTGCCTTTATCTTTTGCGTGTGTATGTTTGTTGGTGTCTGTCTGTGTTTGTTTCAAATACATATGCTTTCTATATAAATGAACAAAGAACATAATTTACCTCTTGTTGGAATTGCTTCTGCCCCTGTGCAAAATCTGGCCTCAAGACCTTGATGGCGACAGGGGTGTGATCAAGCATGGCTTTGTAAACATGTCCATATCCACCTTCCCCAATCTTGTTTGCACTTTTAAAGTAATCTGTTGCAACTTCAATCTCTTCAATGGTGTATCTTCTATACCAGACTTTTTTTTGTGTGAAAGCCTCCATTGCTCTCCTTCTCTCTTCAGCCTCCTGCATGGCTTTCATTTCTGCAATTTTTCTCTTCTGGATCTCCATGTCTGCTAGTCGTTGTGCCATCCGCGCTGCTTCTGTTGCAGCCTTGCTCTTCTGCCTATCCATCTCTGCCAGTGTCAATGCAGCCTCTTCCACCAGCTTTGCTTCCTCTAACTTACGCTCTTCTGCTGTCTTCCATTTTTGCAGCTCCCACACCTGCGTGCACAAATATCAAATTTCAGGTTTGTAAGTGCATACACTAGTCTTGAGACTTTGGCAATATTAACCATCTTCTAATATTTTCTTACCCTATTTTTGGCTTCTACAGCTTCTTTGCAAACTGAAGTATACATGTCCATGGTTTGCTTCAACTCAAGCCGTAATCTCCTCATCTCGGCATTCAAGCCACACTGTAACTAATGCAACATGCATCTCAATTATCTATTATCTATATCTCTTACCATAAAAAAATACAAATAAAAACCATGGAAACTGAAGTGGATTGTGATGCTCATGTTAAACTAACTTCCATGCTTTAGTATTCACTTTTTTCTCTTTTTTCTTTGTGAACTATCTAATATAAAAAATTTTTTGATCAACTATCATGATCTTGGTAGATAATGAAATAGAGCGTTCCTAGAATTCTATGAATGTTGTACTTACTGGGGTTTGTGAGTTGAAAGAATTCCGGGAATCCTCCGAGTTCATCAAGAAATCTAAAGTGTCACAGCCATTTGATTGGACACTTAATGGCCCTGAGAAATCGCTGCTACCTGATTGGGAATTTTGATGGGATGAATGTTCTGAAGTGAAGCTGTCACCTGATCTATAAGTTCTATGTGGGATTATCTGCTTAAAATCAGTGGTTCTATCGAAAGATATTCTGTCAGAGCCAGAACTTTTTGAACTCCCATGACTAAAATTCGATCTGCAATGCAGGACAAAGTCAAAACCCCAAGCAACATTAACTTGTTTGTGGTGGGATACAAGTACAACATAAAACTTGTAAGTGCAGCATTTGCAAACATCAGGTAATTCACTTACTACAATCAAGGATGTAGAAATTAGACACATTAAGTATGGAAAATTATGTTTTTTCACAATCAATACCACATTTACTGACAAGCCACTGAAGCTACAACCTTTCCATCTATTTTCTCTTGCCTTTACTGCCAAATCTACTGCCATAAAAGGCAAGAAAAATATTTTCTTCAATGAAATTTGATTAGATTTCATGGAATTGCAAAATTTTACATTTGAAACATATCATAATCATTCACTAAAAGTGTGCACATGAGTACCCCAAAAATTTATGCAGTTAATGTCCAATTATATTATCCACCAAGAAAAGAATGTAGCTGTATTGTTTAAAATTATACCTGTTGATATCTTCAGAGTCCGATGCATCATGAAGATGGCTATAAAGCTGTGCGGGTTGAGAACTATTCCAGGGAGCAGCTGCATTACTTTTCAGCGTTTGGGATTGAATTGCTGGCCGTTTAATCTGAACTTTTCCTTTTGATATAACATATACTGCACAGGATTGTGGTACAGATTTGAGTAAGCTAGATGGCACATCTGAATCCTTGAATTTTCTGCATGATGACAAATACCAAGAGTAGTTGATAACAATGAAAAACATAACATCTCAAATATGAAGGCCTCCTCAGTTTTCTTCCTAAGAGTACTAATAGTATGCAGAGAGTCTAGCTATAACTAGTAATCGCATATACAAGAGTTAGCAATTTCTACTTGGTTTGATTTATACATACCAATTTGTGTGTATATATTAGTTGTATTAAGTTTCAAAAATTATGTTTCACAAATATGCATGGAGCGAGAGAGAGAGAGAGAGAGACCTTGTTATAGCGTTTTGATTTGAAGCACCAACAACAATATTGCAGATGGAGTTGTTAGCGACATAATCAACAAGTACACTTGCAACATCAAGATCATGGAGGATCACTTCCTTTGCTGCGATCTGAAATGCTCATTGTCAAATACTGAAATCAAGTCACTTGATCTTAATCTATCAGACAGTATGTTAAAATTAAGGTTCGGAAATTAAGTTCTATAGTTATCCTTCCGTATCTACCCCTGGCCTGCTATCACATGCGCTAACAAAGTTTGTGTGGAAGGCCAAACATGGATTCTAGGCACAATATTAAGCTTCAAAGTATACATTATCATTACTTGATCAGCATCTATCTCAGGGTAAAATTGCACATTATGAAGAGGAAATTGCAGTTTAATTAATTAAGTCATTCATGCACTAGTCAAATGCATCTGTGGTGCTGAGTTTTTAGTGTATTGATCCCCATTGCTGCTAGCTAGAGGGTGTCATTTGTTAGCTTGATATACATTGCTGATCCATTTCATACTAGTTTAAGCTTTTGAATTCGAATGTGGTATCAAAGCTGTAGTTTCAGATGGTTTTAGGTTCGAAACCTCCAACCCCATCTCCCAATACTTATTTCTTGGAAAGTGTTCCTGGTAAGCTACATTTTTTGGGTGAAAGGCCTTGACTATAAGTTTATAAGGCTAAAAAAGTTCTAGTATATGGAAATCAGAGATTAATCACTAACCCCTTTTCGTACACAGAATCCTCTGTAGGGAAGAAAGAACTGTCGCCGGTCGGATTCAGTCGGTGGGTGACCTTCTTCAGGGACATTATCATCTGCCAAAACCAAGGACACATGCATATCAAACACATTCAAATTGTTAATGATGTATATTACATGTTAATTACTGACAACAGTTTCCTATATATATACAAGGCAATCAACAAGGCTACTAATTAATTAATGTTATGGGGTTAGAATTGATCTTCTTGCTTTTTAGTTATAAAAATGTTTTGCCCAATTTTTTGTAAAATCCCGTCATGATAAACCATCTCTACATGCATGTAGTTACGTACTATCTTATAACATTACGTATAAATTATGAGAGAGAGGTCATATATGACGGGCTTTTAGAATCGTAGTTTTTGATAATGTTGTTTGATAATAATGGTGAGGAAGAGTGGTCGGATACCTACGAGGATGCAAGCCTTGGTTTCTAACGTGGATGAGGGTGCAATGAGATGCCCTATGGCTCAAAAGGTTGTCAACTGCCCATTTGATGGCCAATTGGCTGTTCTTATCTCCATTGATGGCAATCACGGTGGTGCTGGCTAGGTCCTCAGCCACTGTCGACATTGATCTGAAAAGCGCCGTGAACAGCCAATTGTGCCGCCGCCACCACCACCACTATCACCGTTAAGTAGCTGAGGGTTGAGAAAGGAAAGATGGGGAATGAGATGTGAGGCAGTAGCTGCAAAAACTGATGTCGTGGTTGTATGTGTTATATTTGGGTTAACCAACTCAAGCAATCTCATCCTCTCTTTCAAGCTAGCCTTCCTTCCAAAATCAAAGTACTGCTGGAGTGGGTTGTCCTCACCAAGTCACTAACTGAAAATCTAGTTGATTGCTATATAATAGTATATATTAAATTTTAAATGTAACGTTCTACCATCTTATTGTTGAATATTTGCCGGTACATATTCAACAAATTTATTCATTAAGGTAAACAAGAAAATATGATAATAAATGTTGAAAAATTATAGAAAATTAAAAATTCACGTTTTAATTTATCTCATTTCGTCCCAATTTTCAGTCATGCACAAACGATTTGTGTAATTGTCTTGTCACTCAATAGATTTTAGGTTTGAAGTTTTTAGATTTTTCTTTTTGTATTTCTGCGGATTAATTTTTTGTATTAGTCTAGTAATATTATAAATAAGTATATATAATAAATACGGATTATTGCATGTTAATATTATTTTGGCGTAATGTCATTGATAAACAATTACATGCAATTATGAAAGTTCGAATACTAGTTTCGAATGTTCCAACAATTACAAAGAAGGTTCAAATGCTTGATACAAATTCACCAAAAATTGACGCTTACATGTAGACCGAATGTTCTTTCTATAAAGAGCTTGAATATTTCTCGACGATGCCTCTAGTTTGGACTTATTAATTCTAAAATTCTTAAAGTAGATTGATAATTTTTTTTTACTGTAACCAAATAAATTGATAGTTTTATCGGTATTTCTCTCCAAAAGAAAAATTTGAAAAGTAAAAGATTGAAGATTCACTTGTTTCTGTAACAAGTGATTAGCACCGAGAAAAGCCGCATAAAGTAGTTAGTACGAGGCTACAGCTACGAGCTTTATAAAACATGAGTACTGTGCAGGTATACACAGTCACAGAATTATGGTGGACCGTGTGCTTTTCAGTCCACGGACACGTGTCCTTCCTCAAAGTTTGTCTCTGAAAAGTCCATGGGAGTAGTTTGTCTTCGTGTCAGCAGTGTCCTGAGCTCAGCATTTTCTGTCACAGTGATGTAACATAATTTCATGTATACGTGTCCCCAAAAGGAGTGCATGCTAATTAAGAAACCATTTCCACACAAGGAATCTCTCTCTCTCTCTGTCTCTCTGGAGCCTCCATGCCCCAAGAAACAGAGAGAGAAACAAAAGTTGGGGGGAGGTTTTACTGACCAGATTTTTCTGGGTGAAGGTCCCTTTCGGTTTCAGCTGGTAAGAACCCACCAAGTTTTTTTTTTCCTAGATTTTTTTGTAATTTTGTTTATCTAATTGTGTTGGGGAACTCATCAAGATCATGTGTTAGCCATATACCTAAAATGTTTTGTCTTTGTGTGCTCTGATTGTGATGGTCGTTGATGATTTGGGGTTGACTGTGTTCCTTGGAAGAAGAAGAAGGAGAAGGAGAAGAAAAGATAGGTAAAGAAGACCCATATTCAGCATAGGCTGAGATGGGTTGCCTTAGATCCAGGAAAACCCAAGTTCAATGTGAAAAAAGTTTTCACCTTTTCCAGGTTTTCTTGTGATTATTAGGGTTGTTTTCCCTTTTTTCCAGGTTCTTTCTCATGACCCCTTTGCTTTCTGTTCTTGGATTTATAGATAAAGCTCGGATTGCAGTCATTTTCATGTGCTTTTGTGTATGTTTAAGGGTTGGTGTTGAGGATAGGATTTTGGTATTATGTGGCTGATTCTTTTCCAGAACGAGAATAGTTTGTAAGCTCTATATAAGAAACTCAGTTTACCCTGTGAAGTCTTGAAGTTTGCATCATTGGGAAGTTAGATCCACTGTTGCTCACCAGATCTGATGGCCCCATTTCATTATGCTCATGTTTAGCACACCATCTGTTATATGATTGTAGTGGTGTATTTGGTGTTACTATAATTGTGAGAGGATTAGTAGATCAGTGATATAAATTTCAAAAGAGGGGAAATTGTCTATACTTGAGAAGTTTAGCCCGGTTCATTGGCCAAAGGTGTTAGACTGGATTAAAAATTGTAAATCTATTGAGTATAGATTGAAGTTTGCTGTCAAATGGTACGTTCGAAGACAAGGAAATTGATGGAAGACATGACTCCAGGAGTTGCAGTGACACTTAGCTTAGGTAATTCTATATGTGATAATTCTGGAATTGCAGCCAATGTGGAGTTCACATGGCTAAAGCTAGTAACAGACCCCGGGAATTTGTCATCGGATTCCCCTAAGGTTGTGCCTTTAGAGTCAGTTTCCTGCAGCAATGGAAGTTTCAATGATACTAGAAGTGAAGCTAGTGTGGTGGCCATGCTATCACAAGAAGGTAATGATGGAGGAGCTGGTTTGTTGAAGAACCTACCAGAGAACGGAGACAGTTCTGTTGTTAATGATGATGTGCATCAAGAAAGTGAGGAAGATGAAATCTTATCCTTCAAATATGATACTAATGGAATTGTTAGTGAGGAGTTGCTGACGTTAGACGTAGGGTCTGCAATAAGATTGTCAGATGTTGTGAAGATTGAAAATGTTGGTGATGGTCAGATTGTTGCGAAAGCCATTGCCTTAGTAGAATCAACTGATGGGCAAGTGCCATCTGGTGAAGTCATTGTGGCGGCAGTAAGCCCGGCCTCCGAGATATCTGGCAAGTCTGAATTAGCAGCCTCTACAATGGTTTTCCAGTCAAATGGGGAGAAGAATGTCAGTAAAGCAGGCATCCGGAGCGTTTTTGAGCTGGACTGTATTCCCCTTTGGGGTTCTGTATCAATTTGCGGAAGAATGCCAGAAATGGAAGATGCAATCACTGTTGTTCCTCGGTTTATCAATATTCCAATTAAAATGCTTATTCGAAATCACATGACTAACGGAATGAACCAAAGTTTGACCCACCTAACCAGTCATTTTTTTGGTGTTTATGATGGCCATGGGGGCCCTCAGGTATGTGTCTTCTTCCATACTTTTATTTCGTTCATTCAAGTCAAAGTATATTATAATGCAATTGGATGTATTTTTTGGATATTTCAGCCTGATTTTATATTGTATGATTCATTGATTTCAAATTATTAAAAGGCATATTTATATGCTTGCTTCTTTTCCTTAAAACTGCTCTACCTTTCTCCACTATTCAGATTTGTTCATGAATTTTTCCTTGCATTATCCACGACACAGTACAAAAATTTGGATTGAGAAATTCCTCAATGGAAAATGATATTTGAGTTCTGAATTTGTTAACTGATTGAAATGACCCTCGTCTTGCAGGTTGCTGACTATTGTTGTGAGCGCCTCCATTCAGCTTTGGCCAAAGAGATTGGAGTCATGAAGGATGATTTGATTGGTGGAATGGAAGAAAGTCAGCAAGTGAAGTGGGAGAAAGCATTCACCAATTGTTTTCAGAGGGTTGATGATGAGATTGGAGGAAAAGTCAGCAGAGGCATCATTAGAACCAACGAAGATGCTTCTGAGGCTAGCTTTGAGCCTGTTGCCCCAGAAACTGTAGGGTCTACAGCTGTGGTAGCATTAGTCTGTTCATCCCATATTATAGTTGCAAACTGTGGTGATTCAAGAGCAGTTCTATGTCGTGGTAAACAACCAGTAGCATTCTCAGTCGATCATAAAGTAAGCATGTGTCTTTGGTGTGTACCTATTTACATGTTAAGAACTGAAGCTTTATCTCCTTGTTATTTTATTTTATTTTTTTGTTATTTTCCCCAGCCAAACAGAGAAGATGAATATGCAAGAATTGAGGCATCTGGAGGCAAGGTCATACAGTGGAATGGACACCGTGTTTTTGGAGTTCTTGCAATGTCAAGGTCCATTGGTATGTCTATTCTTACCCTTATACTTTAAGCTTTTTGTTTGTCATGTCCGAACAAATGCATTGCTTTCTATGACTAGCATTTTCCATCTATGATATCAAAGTCCATAGAAAACTGAATATATTTTTATTTTCTTTATCATCCTACAGGGGATAGATACTTGAAACCATCAATAATTCCAGATCCAGAAGTCATGATTGTCCCTCGAGCTAGAGACGATGAATGCCTTATATTGGCCAGTGATGGACTATGGGATGTCATGACAAACGAGGAAGCTTGTGAAGTGGCTCGAAGGCGAATTATGCTTTGGCACAAGAAAAATGGGACTACACCTCTTGCCGAGAGGGGCACAGGAACCGATCCAGCAGCGCAGGAAGCTGCTGCCTACCTTTCTACATTTGCCCTCCAAAGAGGAAGCAGAGACAACATCTCTGTGATTGTGGTGGACTTGAAAGCAAGAAAGTTCAAGAGCAAATCCTAAAACGGGGAATGTTCACCCACACTGTATGGATTTGGCTAGTTCCATATGTTACATCAAATTAATTAATATATATAGAGAGAGCGTGGTCCATTCGTTTTTCTCATGGGCTCACTGTGTGTACAAGAATAGAAATCTGTATGTACTATGTACTACTGTAGCAACTGTAATGCAATGCCATATGTGCTTTTTGGGTATGTGCAACATTCTAGAGAATGGTTATGTGAAATTGTGATTGCTTCGGATTTGGGTGAATCTGTCTTGCCCTTCTTTTCCTTTTCATGTATGCCTAGAATCAAGTAGTTTTGTAGATTCTATGCACTTTCAGCTTTTGTTTTTTGAATGGCAGTTGCAACTCATCGAGTCACTCACACCTTAGGATGTGAAATCAATATGTTTTTTCAATTCTCTATACAAAACCTCTGATTAGTCTGCATCTTTTATTATGTGAAGTTCATCTGTATAAGTAACCGCATTTTCATCTATATTAAAGATAGGGTCCGTAATGTGGTCAATAAACAAGAAAAACGTGTTTGGAAGCACAAATTTGTACCTACAATGGCTGAATTCCTGCAATTTACGCAAAGCAACTTTTGAAAAAAAAAGGACAGTGTGAAAGCTGTTTATAATAATTGTTTAGGTTGTGCCTCAGGACTCGAGGAGCATACTGCATTGTGATTCCATAATTAAATATCTATCATTTATGCCAAACACTTATAAAATTACTGCTAGACAGGCACAGTAAAATAACAACGTGCAATAGAAGCAAAAGAAATGCCAACATAAACAAAGTAAAAAGTAGACATTTTTGTAAAACTGTTTCTAAATCTCACTTCCTGAGCATGTAGAAAGTACCCCCATTCTTCCATACGCTGTCAAACAATCACGAGCAAGGACACAAAAAGGCAATCATCTATTCCGACGCTTTGGCCGCAATTTAGGAAATTGGAGAGGGGCATGAAGGGTGGCCAACCATAAGCTGTTCTTGCGAGAGAGCTTGCAACCCAAGTGCTCATAATGCATTCTCAAAGTTAATGAATTCATTCTCAAATCCTTTGCTATATCTGACAATTCTGTCTGGAATTCATCCACAAAAAGAGTGAGCACCAAGACATAACTAATGAGAAGATCATTTTTCGCAGTTGATAGCTTTTTTGAATCTGAATCAAACATGGTTGAAAACTTGTGGCGTAGAATGCTTGGGATTCTGTGCCTCTTTGCAGAGGAAACTCCATCCATGAAATGCTGATCTTTGAACTTTATAAGATGTGTGATATATGAGAACATGCAAGAAAGCTTATACTTCTCGTCTTCATCCTACAAGTATAGACAACATAAAAATATTGATTATTATGTAAATGATAAGATAAACGGGGGGAAACCATGAAGCTTTAAATCATACTAGATTGAAAAAATGTCACCATTCCATATCTCTAATCTTTTCCTTTCTTTTATACTAAGAGGTTCCACTAGTGTAGTCATTAGATAACGACATGTACAGGAAAAAAATCAGAGGTTGACATACAGAAAATAAAGTTATGAACCATCGGCCGCCACATTAAAGTGGCCCAAGAAACATAGTTAGTTTGATATTATTGCCAAGTTACGGCAAGTATGATGTATACATAGTAGCCTTCAACAAAAAGATATGTATGTAGTAGTGTTTTTCATGCAGAAAGGTAGTACCAGCCATTTTTTAGTTAAATAGAAAAAATTCTAAAGTTGCAAAAGAACTATTTATAGATTTTACCAATTTTTTTTAACTAGAATATTTTTTCTTTATGTCTTCAAACCCAAAAATTGTAATCAACTGAAAAAGATGGGCCATTCAATTCAGTCTGCTCTTACAGAAACAGAAAAGAGGATTGGCCTTCTGTGTGAGTGTGTATGTGTGTGTGTGCAAGACCACATCAAAGTACTTAGCAGCATTCTCTACTAGTTTAATGGCCATCAGAAGTAGATCTTCATTAACATGTTTTCAGACACTTCAACGCATTTTTGCACCCATACCTCAATCTCCTGCAATTTATAGATTCTGTTGCAAACAAAAGTTGGGAATGCATTCCCTGAAACTTCTGCTCCACCTTGCAATAGCTCATAAATATCTTGAAGGAAATTCCACTCTCCTGTGGCAATGATCTTGTCCAGTGGGTAAGCCTCCTGGGGAGTAGTAGCAGAAGCATTAAATGGTGGGATATTGCGAGAGACATGGCCTTCTTCTGTAGCTTCAAGAGCCTCCTTGTTTACCACAATTTGTTTGATTTTGGCATCCAACTCCTTTTGAGAATCAGGATCCAGTTCTTGCTTCAAGGAGTGCATTTTTTTATTCTGCAATGTCATAAAAAATTCAATTTAACATGCTAATGCTTCTCAAAACGCTCAACTTCCCAAAAATTGTCTCAGTTGCAAGCATTCCGAACCACACATAGCTCTAGTTCATATTGTATCCTTTGATAACGTTCAAATTATTTTTTTGTAAAAAGGAATGAAATAAAAAAGAAAGGTACCCTCACCAACATTGATAGTTGTATCACTGATTTCTAATCTTTAAGTTGAATTCTTTTTTTTCTTTTTTTCTCATTTTTCTTCAAGCCTTAATCTTTATTATGTAAGACTCAATACTGGAATTCAACTACAACATCCATAGAGATAATCGACCTCTAACATCACAAAGAAGATATGGAGAAAACAACCAGTAATGTGTGAATTTAGTATGAACGAACATGGTTGCACATGTGCGGAGAAACCCATCATTATCTTAATATTTCATTTGTTTAGTCAAAACATGTAGATTGGTCACCGTATGATGCATTTAACTTTTTTCCAATGAACATTTTAAAGAATAAAGTCAAAATGAATAAAGTAACTATAAGAATCAATAAAATGAATTCTATGTTTACTGCTAGTCATTGCAAATAGACTTCCATGGTATTCTTACTAAATCCAGTGATTTCTGCAACAAACACCAACCCACCCCTCCCC
>QANT01008364.1:0-22371 GCA_003254885.1 Purshia tridentata | reverse complement strand
AAAAATTCTATAAAAATAATTTTTTTTAAAAGGAATCTAACCCAATTCCCAACAACAATTAATTGTTAATTGATCGGGGACCATGCACGAAATATCTACTTGTGCTTTCTCTTCCTATTTAATCAAATTTTCATCACAAACTTTATGCCTCATGTAAAATGGCAATGATATGTAAGTATATGATCAACTTTGTAATGATTTATAAAGTATATAACCAAGTGTAATAAATTTGACAATTTAATAAATAAAAATGTTAATATATTGTTAATTTACAATATTTTGTATATTACATACAAGATTAAAATTGAAACCATTAAAACTATAAAGATTAAAATGAAATTTGACTCATACTATTAAAACTAAAAGTAAAATTTAGCCAAAACTTAATGCCTCATGTCTTTATTTAATTAGGATACAAGCTAGCTAGCCAAACTGGAAAGCAAAAATCTATCCGAAATATATATGAACCTAGCTGGCCACTGTCTTCCCCAAAAACCAATTAACTTGTAGTATGGCTTCCTAATAAGAACCTATACGCACTTCTTTTTGGTAACCCCAATCCTCATGAGGGCTATATAAGCAATTAGCCTGTAACCCACAAGCATTATCACCAAAGCAACCACAGCACTGAATTGACCATCAAGCCCCACCATTTTTATAGAAGGATAATCTCCAACCACGCAAAGCTCACTACTACCACATGGGTATGTGTCACTTTTTTTGTACTGAGACCCAAGAAAGAGCTTATATGAATACTGAGAAAATGAAAGGTTTCTGATCCATGCCACAAAAGCAGGCACATGTTGAACATAGTACCCACCAGCGAGAAGGAATGTGAGCATGAGGACTGACCCAAGTGCTGTGGCGGATTTTTGGTCCATGACCAAAGCCCCTAGGGCAAGTCCCAAGCCTTGAGCAACTAGTACACTGAGTAGGAGAACCAACAGGGTTTGGAAGAAGTTTTGGGGCGTGGGTCTGAGACCTGCCATCCAATAGGTTATGGTGAGAAACAGGGTTGGGAGGACAAGCTCCATGGGGAGGTCAGCTATGATCCTTGACATGAAATAGGATGAGAGTCTGTATGTGCCTGAAGATCGTTCTTTTTCAAGCATCTTGCGTTCTGGTGGGAAGGCGAAGATTGCTTCGAACATAGGGAAGAAACCCCAAAATCCACACATGAAGAATAAAATCCCAATCTGCGTACATACCAGAACATCTTATCAGAATGTCTAATAAGATAAAAAATTTTCTATATTTTGATCTTCTGCATAAGACTCGAACTAAACCATTCCATTAAGTAATAAATTATGTCCTATATGCATGCATAAACCCAATTTTCAAATCAAACATTCCTTAGCTATATATCTTGTTTGAAACTACTAGTACATGTGATCTTATTGTAGTATTTTTAAATGAGTTTACATCTTCATCCATTATTAATGTGCTAACCCCAGAAAAGGAAAACAAACATATCTTAATCGTTGTGGGTTTGGGTACCAAAATATGCTCTCAATGATATTAGCACCATCAATTTTCAGGGAAATTATAGCAAGGATGACACTAAGAATTTAGAATAATATTACACATCGATCTACATATAGGAATTAGGGGTTCTTGTGCAAAAATTACTTTTCTAGGAGTAATGTGAAAAAGCTAAAATGAAAATGGAAGTGTTGTTACCTGATCCTGTAAGTGGGAAATATGGGATTGCCACCATAGTAGCCCACAAAGAATAGACACCGCCAGGACCTCAGCAATTTTGAGACCAGAGAAGGACTCGTGCCTCCTCTCTCTCACTCCTCTCCTAAGCAAGACAGAGAATTGCTGCCACCAAGTTGTTGGCCACTGCCCAAAGTTCTTGTCTTCTGATCCATCTTCAAATTGGTTGTAGGAATTAATTTCTTTAAGTTCTGCCTTCAGTTTATCTGAAATGTTTTGCTTGTAGGCCAAAACCATACTCTGCGTCACCATAGACTTATTTCCATGTGATTGATCAGGTGTCACACCTGCATATATATGTAAACAATATCGAACACTTAAACTTACATATATTGTATAGGCTTATTAAATTCCAAATCTAATTCTTTAGACTCACATGCTGATTAGATTGAATTTTGATTCCTGTCATTTAACTATAGTATGAACATAAAATAACTTAATTTGGATTTTGGAGATGAATTTAATCAGTAAGCTACGTACTCATCAAGTTAAGTAACATACCATTAGCAAGGTCCAATAGAAAATCCGCAGGGTTCATGGCCACCAATGGGGCATATCCGATGCTAGAAAAGTACTCCATGACATTCGATACCTTCCCAAAATACAAAGACTCCCCTTCCGATAACAGCAACACCTTATGAAACATGTAAAACAGCCTACTCGAAGGCTGGTGTATGGTCATCACAATTGTTCTTCCTCCGCGCGCCAAATCTCCCACAGCGGAAACTATCCTTTGTGCGGTGGTTGAATCGAGCCCTGACGTGGGCTCATCCAAGAACAGCAAGCTAGGGTTCACCAGCAACTCTTGCCCTATGCTAACCCTTCTTCGCTCACCCCCGGAAACCCCCCTCAAAAATTCATCCCCAATTATACTATTCTTGCATTTGGTTAGTTCGAGTTGTGTTATAACAGCCTCGGCTTGCATGGCCTTTTCAGCTTTTGTGAGAGTGTTGGGCAGGCGTAGGAGGGCTGTAAAAACTAGGGTTTCGGTGACAGTCAAATGGGGGTAGAGAAAATCGTCTTGGGTGACAAACCCAGTGTTTTTTTTCACTGCGTTGGTGAAGGGGTTTCCATTGTAGGTTATGGTGCCGCTGAGGTGGCCGCCAAGTCGGCCGCCAAGTGCAGTTAATAGCGTTGTTTTGCCACTTCCCGATGGGCCTAGCATGGCTAGAATTTCACCAGGTTCGACCACGCCTGTCACACCCTTTAAGATCACTTTTTCTAATGATATTCCGGACGTGTTGGTCTTCTTCTGCCATAATAGTCCACCCTTGTTCTTGGGTTTGATCTTGTATACGACCTCCTCAAACTGCTTATTAAGTAATTTGATCAAATCCCAGTAGCTTAATTATTTGAAAAACGAAATCTTCAAGAAATTAAATAAATATAATATATATATATAAATAAAAGAGTAAAATACGTACTTGCAATGTGACCGGCCGAATGGCTTTCTTGAAAATGGTGGGGGCTTCAATGTGATCTGGTGGTTTATTAATCTGATCATTAGTCTCTAAATCCACCGCATGTTGTTCCATAACTCTATGCCCCTTTAACACCCTAATCACTCTCTTTCTTATTAGTTACAATGAAAGAGAAAATCAGATATATATCAGAGTTTAGGGTTTAGATATGGAGAAACCGATCTCTTTTACTGGGAAGAAGAGGAAGACAGACGTGAGATCCGACAGATGAGCTCTTCGCGGCCTTTTTAATGGTTGTTTTTTTTTTTCGGGCCTTTTTCATGGTTACTCACTCGTATATATATCTAAAAGGAATAGAATGATATCATGGGGAGGGTCCAAATCCTATTTCTAAATTAACATCAGATATTTTTCCACAAAATTAAATAAAATAAAAATAAAACATCGTATACTTTTCCAAAAATGAAAAGAAAAACATAAAATATTATCTTGAAGAATCCAACTAAAATTTCAACTTCTTATAAAATTAAATAAAATAAAAATAAAAATAAAACATCGTATACTTTTCCAAAAATGAAAAGAAAAACATAAAATATCATCTTGAAGAATCCAACTAAAATTTCAACTTCTTACCAACTTCCATATATATCATGCATTTTTTTCCCAAAACATTTAATTATTGAAAATTTAAAAATGTAAACTCTACACGTTAAAATTTTCACATCCTGAGTTCAAATTTCTTCCTCTCTTTACCTTATAATCGTTCCCATTTTCCCTTTAAATAAAAACCACAGAACCCTATGCTTATCTTTAATTTTCCTCCATGCATGAAAGTGACTAAGTACAAAGATAATTAGTGACAATGAGCCAAAAAGAAAAAAGAATAGTGTATATGTACATGCATGTGTTCGTGTGTGACCACCACTTTGGCTAGCTAGATTCTTCAAATTCGTTCCCTGTAATTTTTTACCACAATCTGGTTGATGTCGACCATGCAAATATGCTATGCATATATAATTGTAGAAATTTTATTGGATTTGCTTGATTACCCCAAGAAGTGGACTATTGCCATTTTTCTTTTTTTTCTTTTTTTTTTTTCGAATCAGCTTACTTCTTCAAATATGTAGCCACATCTATTATTCCCATACTCAAAAGATGATTGAGTTATATCACCGTTCCCATACAGACTTTGGCAACTTTGAATTTTATTTATTATTCTGGTTATCCTCTTTGTTTTAATAATTTTATATCTCATATATTCTCTCTCCACTCTCTTTACTTGTGTCATTTTCTCTTCTCTTGTGGTTGACAGGTTGTATTATAAGAAAATGGCGGACCAGGACAGACTGATGCGAAACCCTAACCTACCGATAGAGAATCATAGCTGAGATTCTTGCATGGCTACCTGTCAAGTACTTATTCCGCTTTAGGTGTGTATCTAAACCATGGTGTACTCTCTAATCTCTGACCCAAAATTTTCTAAAATGTACCTTAACAAAGCCTTTGAGAATGAGGATATATGTATTCTACCAAAGACGAAGATTCATATATAGTTGGTAATATGTATCGTGAGCTACTTAATTAACTTTTGACCTCGATTGGTGTCTCAATCATAATGATGATAATGCCATTTCTTGATTATGTTGAAAGAGATAAGATTTGGTAATATCAATGTTTTGAACAAAAATTGATGATAATGCCATTTCTTGATTATGTTGAAAGACATAAGATTTGGTAATATCAATGTTTTGAACAAAAATTATTATAATAAAAAAATATATAAACAATATATATAAGATAATTAAAAAATAGTCATTCTAGCATAATATACCAAGCATATACAAATACAAACAGTACCAAATCATTCAATCATACAAATTAATACACCTAAATGAAATTATATTTCATATAGTTCATACATCCAATTTATCATTACCAAAAGCACTCAAACCTTATCATTGCCTCTACACTTACACTTAATAATAGGATTTACAGTTAGAAATATATGGTGAACAAATAATTTCTAATTGGCAGCAACAATACAATACATAAACAAGAAGCCTAGCTACAATCTAACATCAGCAACCAGTTTTCAATGTAAAATTTTTCAGCAGTTGGTGTAATACCAACTTTAATGCGGTTGGTGCAACCAGTTTTGCGTCTCCTTCTCTCTTCATTTGGGTACTTCTTTTCTCAACTATATATATGCTCATAAATCTTCCAAACCAGAGCATGGTCGGACTTTTGAACAACATGAAGCTAAGTGTTGTAAGTTATAAGCTAGACTCAAAGGCAACCTACGTTCCCCATAATGGCAAAAAACATAAACCTGTACCATGGCCAGCAAATCAAACACAAATGGGCGAATCAATAGCCTTATAACTACCAAGCAATGAGTGCACAATTGAAAACTTCAAGGAACTCCAAGAATTTTTCTTCAAAATTGACTCAATCAAAGCTCTAGTATTAATAAGTAACCTGGCTGGGACCAAAATATGAATAGTTTTGCTGTAGGACCAAACCCCTTGTTCAAAGTTTTTCATGCCACATAAATAAAGAAAAAAAGAAGAAACCTTCTCATATAATATTATAGCTTCTTATAGGTTCTCTAAGCACGTTTTCCATTTATAAGCATATCATCCACATATCATATATATTTTCAGTTTATAAACAAGCTTCATTGCACGTTTTATAAAGCAACTCATTGAATCATTTTCAGGACATTTTCGGTGCTGGGAGTGAGACGTCAGCTACAACTGTAGATTGGGCAATGTCAGAGTTGCTAAAAAATCCAAGAACAATGAAAATGGCACAGGATTGAGGTGAGGGAAGTGTTTAATAGAAAGGGGAAGGTAGATGAATCAGGTATAAGAGAGATGAATATTTAGACTTAGTTATTAAAGAGATACTGAGGTTACCCCCCTGCTGCCCTGTTACTTTCAAGAGAATGTGGAGAGAGGTGTGAGATTGATGGATATGAAAGCTTCAATCCAGAGGGTTCCTTGATAGCTCCATTGACTACCAGGGAACGAACCTGAGTATTTCCCATTTGGTGCTGGAAGAAGAATATGCCTAGGCATATCATGGTCTGGCCAACATTGAGCTCCCATTGCATTGTTGTTGTACCATTTTGATTGGAAACTTCCCAATGGAATTAAGCATGAAGACCTGGACATGACCGAGGACTTTGCAATTGCAGTCTGCAGAAAAGAAGATCTGCACTTGATTCCCATTCCGTATCATCCTCCACCTACTGAAACATCCCAACTATAAAAAAGTTAAACTGCTTTTATTCTTGTAAAAGTAATCATTGTCAGTTTATTTTATCACATGCTATAAGAAATACAATGCCTAGTCACATTATAACATTCAAGGACACCAAATTCAGTTGAGTTGAGAACCATATTAATGTATATACTATTATCATGAGCAAATTAAAATAATCACAAATAACGAAACTCCATAATGAGATGAGACTCAAGGCATGGAGGTTCACGTTGTGCAGAGAACTCAAGACCAGGGTCAGGAAATGGGAATGGGCTGAAAATGTAATAGGATTAAATAAGAAATGAAATTCTATTTTTTGGCTTTCAAATTGGAATGTCACGAATCAAATCCATTCTAATCCTTCAAACCAAATTTCACCCAAATCTTAATGTATATATTTTAAATATCAACTTTGCCAATTTTATTATTCTCCATTAAATGGTTTTTGAAGATTGATATTTCCATGCATTTTGTTTTTTAGTTTTTTATTAAATGGTTTCTTTAAATATTTATTTCGAGTGTAATGATTGCTCCAAAGCTCTTCGATATAATTTTAATACCATGGCTTGGCCGGTTTCTGAATTCTATACTCTTGCTGTGCACTATCTGTTGGACTAATCAAACACTTCCCACAAACATTCTTACATAAGCCACTATTTTCCAAACTCACCTTTATCTTCCTCATGGAGCTTCAATGCCCTTCCTTCCATGTCCTGCTTACCTTCTTGCTCCTTATGATTATGGTACTGAAAATAGGGAAGAGAGGCAGAACCAAAGACTCCACCTTAAATCTACTCCCAGGTCCATGAAAGCTACCCTAGTAACTTTACCTAGCTCATGGGCTCTCTACCCCATCATGGACTAAGAGACTTGGAGATGAAATAAGTGATGAAAACCCATGATGTTGCCTCTGCATCAAAGGCCCCATATCCTCGCTACAAGGATCTTATCTTATGGTTTTACGAGCGTTGCCTTTGTCACCATATGGTTATTACTGGAGACGACTACGAAAAATTTGCATAATTGAGCTTTTAAGCACAAAACGTTTTCGATCTTACCGACCCATTAGGGAAGAAGAGGTATTGAATCTGATTAAATGGATTGCTTTAAGAGCAGGATCACCTATCAACTTACTGAGAAAATTTACTCATCGACATTTAGCATCACTTCGCAGGAAGCCTTTGGTGAAAAAAGCGAAGATAATGACAAATTCATAGATGTTGTGAAGGAAGCTGTAAAGGTGGGAGGAGGCATCGGTCTTGCAGATGTTTTTCGTTCTGTCAATTTGTTTCATCTGATAAGTAGTATGAGGACTAAACTTGAGAGGCTCCATAAGGAAAACATCATCAAAGAACATAAAGAAGATCAGGCAACAACAAAAAGTGGTCAGGGTGAGGCAGACATGAAGATTTGTTTGCAATATCCAATGGTGTGGTGGGGCATGTGTGTGCTACATTAGCAGTTAACGATTTTGTTGACATAAAAACTAACAGAGATATTTAATTGCTGATATTTCATAGAAATACTCTAATACAACTTTTTAAACTTGAGTTATCAAATAAAAAAATAGTATATAAATAAAGTATATAATCATAATTAACCCTTATTCTAATTGTTCTGTTACCTTGTGTTTTATATGGACTTGCTGAATTCTATAATGTGTACAACCTGTTGGACTAATCAAACACTTGCCAAAGCCCTTCATTTTGTGAAACAAATGAAAGCAACAGTATTATTGTTTATGAAATCTAAGAATATTTAAAAGGATATTGAAGCAAAAAAATTAAAATAAAAAATAAAAAGCCTGGTAGATGTTTCCAAGTTATCCTTACACATAAAAAATAAAGAAAAACAGACACCACCAATTTTATTGGTTATTAATTACAGATAAGAGACACCAACAAAGTTGAGAGAATATTTCAGGAATAGGACAATGCTGCATCCTGTGTTATACATGAAAATAAATGTAAAATGCAAGCAATTTCTGAATTTCACCAATCAGGCACTGTATTCCAAACTCGCCTTTACTTTCCTCATGGAGCTTCAATGTCCTTCCTTCCAGGTCCTGTTTACCTTTCTTCTCTTTATGATTATGGTTCTGAAAATATTGAAGAGAGCAAAAAGCAATGATTCTGCTTCAAATCTACCCCCAGGGCAATGGAAGCTACCCTTTATAGGAAACATACACCAGCTCCTTGGCTCTCTTCCCCATCATGGACTAAGAGACTTGGCCAAGAAATATGGACCCCTTATGCACCTAAAGCTTGGAGAAGTTTCCAACATAGTTGTTTCATCACCAGAGTTTGCCAAAGAGGTGATGAAAACTCATGACGTTAACTTTGCATCAAGGCCCCCTATCCTTGCTTCAACCATCATGTCTTATAATTCTACAAACATTGTCTTTGCACCACATGGTGATTACTGGAGACAACTACAGAAAATTTGCACACTGGAGATTCTAAGTACAAAGCGTGTTCAAAGTTACTGACCTATTAGGGAAGAAGAGATGCAGAATCTCATTAATTGGATTGCTTCAAAAGCAGGATCACCTATCAATCTTACTCAGAAAATTTACTCATCCACATATACCATCACTTCGCAAGCAGCCTTTGCTAAAAAAAAGCAAAGACCATGAAAAATTCATAAATGTTGTGGAGGAATCTACAAAGGTGGCAGGAGGCTTTGATCTTGCAGATATTTTTCCTTCCGTAAATTTGTTTCATCTGATAAGCGGGATGAGGCCTAAACTTGAGAGGCTGCATAAAGAAGCTGACANCTAAACTTGAGAGACTGCATAAAGAAGCTGACAGGATAATGGAAAACATCATCAAAGAACGTAGAAAAGATCAGGCAATGAGAAAGAGTGGTGAGGATGAGGCAGATCAGGAAGACCTGGTAGATGTTCTCTTAAAATTTCGTGAAAATGGCCATAGCCTTGGATTTTTCCTGACTACTGACAGCATCAAAGTAATCTTGGTAAGTATATACACTCTGTTGGTATCATGCTTTGATAAGTCCATCCAATTTCATTTGTTGTTCCAAAAACAAAACCTTACTGTTATGAAAGATGCACCAATTGATTACTATGTGCTTTAGTATGAAAGGCTTGATTCTTGGCTAATAAATAATACTCTTATCAATCAGACTGTAAATGAGCACCACCTTGCTTAAATACAAGGTCTTCAACCAATGTCTTCGACAATAATGCTTCTTTTGTTGTCTCTTCATCTGTCATATATTTTACCTAAATGGTAGAGAGACTATTGTAGTGTAAAACTGGCTTCAATTTATAAGATTTACATTATAGCATAGTAAGCACGTTTCCCATTTATAAGCATATCATCCACATATCATATTTTAAGTTTATAAACAAGCTTTCTAGAACTCATCGCACGTTTTATAAAGCAAATTAATTTTTAACCATCATACGATAGTTATAATTGAATCATTTTCAGGACATTTTTGGTGCTGGGAGTGAGACGTCAGCTACAACTGTAGATTGGGCAATGTCAGAGTTGCTAAAAAATCCAAGAACAATGAAAATGGCACAGGATGACGTGAGGGAAGTGTTTAATAGAAAGGGGAAGGTAGATGAATCAGGCATAAGAGAGATGAAATATTTAGACTTAGTTATTAAAGAGATACTGAGGTTACACCCTCCTGCTGTCCTGTTACTTCCAAGAGAATGTGGAGAGAGGTGTGAGATTGATGGATATGAAATACCTGTCAAATCCAAGGTAGTTGTGAATGCATGGGCAATAGGTAGAGATCCCAATTACTGGACTGAACCTGAAAGCTTCAATCCAGAGAGGTTCCTTAATAGCTCCATTGACTACAAGGGAACAAACTTTGAGTATATCCCATTTGGTGCTGGAAGGAGAATGTGCCCAGGCATATCATATGGTCTGGCCAACATTGAGCTCCTACTTGCATTGATATTAAACCATTTTGATTGGAAACTCCCCATTGGAATGAAGCATGAAGACCTGGACATGACTGAGGACTTTGGCATTACAGTCTGCAGAAAAGAAGACCTGCACTTGATTCCCATTCTGTATCATCCTCCACCTACTGAAACATCCCAACTATAATTAGTTAAAATGCTTTTATTCTTGTGAAAGTAATCGCTGTTTGTTTATGTTATGCTATGCTATCAGAATGACAATGCCTGGGTGTAATAAACAAAGACTTTTCCAAATTCAATTGAGTTGAGAACCATATTAATGTACTTACTATTATCATGAGCAAAGTAGAAGAAGCATATACAGCAACTGCATAATGAGATGAGGCTTTTTATTAACAGTTAAATATTTACTCTTTCAGTGAATTTAAAGAACAGCTGAATATTCAGTGGTCAAAAAAAAAAAAGAACAGCTGAATATTTGCACAATTGGGTATTGCTAATGAATAGTTATGTGAACTAATTATTTAGTTACATGATAATAATACTTTTCATAAAATTATTTCTACCAGCCACATTTTCATTGTTTTCATTCTCACACAATTGCTTTCAAATTAAGATAACACATTCTCATATCTTGAAAATACAAAATTCAACTTCTCATTTTCATTTTATAAAATAGTTTTCATAATTCATTTATATAAAATGTTACCAGACGGGCCCCTTAGTGTTCCATCTGCAAAAAAATCTGCTTCTTTGCTTTTTAATTGGGACTTGGTTAATTTTTGACGTTAACCAGAAACAAGCAGTATTAGTCAATAGCAGAACAGAGGGCATGCAGCTTACCTAAACCAGCAAAAAAATTCTGCAGCTCCACTCTAACTACAGCGGGGATCTTGGAGGACAATGCAACCCTACTCCAGAGGAAGTCTGTATGCCGTCATGCAATTAGCCCCCTAAAAGCTCTCTCTTTATATATATAAATGTTGAAGGCTTGAAGCTTTCAGTTGGCATGGAGGATCATGATATGCAGACAAGCCAAGACCAGAGTAGCAAGGAGAACGCAGTTCCCTAACTTAAATTCTGCTCAAGTTTATAACAATTTTTATTTCAGTGAAATTTTCCAGAAGTTGGGGTAATAAGCTTGGTGGCTGCTCAAGTTTTTTGCTTACAGTTTATACAAAATAACTTCCCACTTTAACAAGCTTCAACAAGTTTTGCTTCTTCAAAGAAACCAACCTTCCATGTCCGAGAATCAGCTCTACCAATGAGCATTCAGTTTTCAATCCATTAAACCCATTTCATTCTGAAGCTGGAGGGCTCTTTCTGTATTGCCCTTCTCGAAGTGGTTGGCAACCAGTATCTCATATATACATACACTTGGGGCAACCGAACGATCTTTCATGAGTCTAAAGTACTTTTCTGCTTCCTCCATTTTCTCACATTGGCAGAAGCCCTTTATCAAGGATGTAAAAACCAATATTCCAGGACATAGTGACCTTGACTCCATCTCATAATACAGCTTGAGAACTTCCTGAATCTCACCTTTTCTCCCATACCCATCGATCAAGCGAGTGTATGTGACATCGTCTGGTAAGAACCCTTTATCTAACAGTATAGTTAACATTGCATTGGCTTGCTCTGCATCCCCAGTTTCACATAGCTTTCCAACCATCTCATTGAAAGCCGAACAACTAGGGACGAACCCGTTCTCCATCATCTTCTTCAAGTAACTGACACTTCCTTCCACTTTTCCGGCTTTAGCACACCCCTCAATAAGCAAATTATAACTCTCATCATATGGCTTCAAATCCAAATTTTCCATCTCATGCATCATGCACTGTGCTTCCTCAATTCTTCCTCCTTCACAATGAGCTCCTATAAACAAAGTATAAACAAAAGGGTTGGCTAGAAAACCTCTCTTAAGCATTTCTTCATACACCCCCCATGCTGAGTGTAAACTTCCAAGTTTAATCTTAGCATAGACAATCAATGAGTAAGCAATGGTATCAAAAATCATATTCTTTTGCAACATTCTCTTCAACAACACCATACCTTCTTCAACTCTACCCTCCTCCAAAATCCCAAAAACCAAACTAGTATTCACAATCACAGAAGGAGAGCATCTCTTCCCATGAATCCTATCCAACATGTCGACATACTTCCTCAACTTCCCTTCCTTGCACAAAGCATCAATCAAAATTCTGACACTCTCTTCATTTGGGTACCTTCTTTTTTCAATCATATGCTCATAAATCTTCCAAACCAGAGCAGTCTGGTCAGACTTTTGAACAACATGAAGCAAAGTGTTGTAACTTATAAGACTCAAAGGCAACCCACGTTCCCCCAAATAACAACAAACATCAAAACCAGTCTCAAACATTCTCAGCTTAGCATAAACCTGTACCAGCAAATCAAACACAAATGGGCTCGAATCAATAGCCTCATAACTACCAAGCAATGAGTCCACAACTGAAAACTTCAAAGAATTCCCAGCATTTTTCTTCAAAATTGACTCAATCAAAGCTCTAGCATCCATGAGCAACCTGGCTCGGACCAAAATATGAATGGTTATGCAGTAGGACCAAACCCCGTGTTCAAAGTTTTTCCTGTGAGCTGCCCAGTGGAAGAAACCCAGAGCACGTTTTGCATCAATGGGCTCCTTCAGTTCTAGTAATACACTCTCGACGAGCTGTCGATCTAATTGAACAGATTCAAACTTTGTGGTGAGAGTGTCCCAATTCCAGCCGCTTCTGAATGAATCGCGGATGGCTCTGACAACGTTGTTTGGTGTTGTGTGTGTATGGATCAGTTGGTTTCTCTGGTTAATGGGTTTGGAAGCCAAAGATTGTGTCATTCGACGCAGCAAAAAAGCCATGAAATAAAGACGAAGTTGTCAAAGTTTACAGATTTAAGGAACCCAAACGTGGACAAAGTAACTGTGTGGTGAAGGGAGACTCTGTTTGTACACGATATAGCAGACTATTAAACGGGAGCAAATCACCCGTTCCCAAAAGCCAAACCCGTCTCCCTGTTACCCACCTATATTGTAATGTTAACCAGTACTGTATTGCTCACAGACCCGAGTGACCAAGGCTCAATATGATTGCCAAGTCAAAATGGCCCAGGCTATACCGACCACTCATTGATGCTGAGTTGACCACCCTCTCAAATTTTTTCTATTTTTTTCCCTTTTGCCCTGCAGTAAAAATGTGACCAAGGCTCAATATGATTGCCAAGTCAAAATTCAAGAACTCATTTGTGTAGTTATGTTGGGCCTTGGGGAGCCACATCCCAATTTCAAGTCCAACCTCAGTCGTGGACTCATGGGTCCAACCGAGTCCAAACTCTCCTGAAGAGGCCGTATACAAAGTCCACTGAACTGAACCCAGCGGTTAAACGAAATCAGCCGAAATGTTGCACTAACTGATGCGAAGCCCCAGCTGCGAACGGCGGAACAGAATGGCGGACCAACCTAAGAAAAACCCACATCTTCCGTCGGAGACCATACATGAGATTCTTTTGTGGCTACCAGTGAAGTCCTTATGCCGCTTCAGGTGTGTATCAAAGCCATGGCGTTCTCTAATCTCCGACCCTGTTTTTGTTAAAACGCACTTTAATAAAGCCAATGAGAATGACGATGTTTTGTATCAAAGACGAAGTGTCATGTTTACTAATTCGGAACATATGTCCCTTTACTCTTTGGACCTCGATGAGTTTCTCCATAGTAATGATGCATTTCTTGATTATGTTGATAATTATAATGATATTGATAAGGTTGATTATGATGATGATGGTGTAGTAGCAGTAGCCACTGAGCTCGACTATGTTTATAGTGAACTGAAAAGTAATCGAGTTCACTTTATGTTATACTGCAATGGCTTATTGTTGTGCCAGTTACATTACTGGAAGTTGTATTTGGTTAATCCGGCAACCAGGGAATCCAAGAAACTACCAGAGCCGCCAAACCCATATGTTCATGAGGAATATTACTTTGACCTACGTGGGTTTGGATTTGATCACTCTGCTGATGATTACAAGGTGGTTAGTGGGAGGTGCTTTGAAAATGGAATTTTGTTCAGTGTCTACTCGTTGAAAACCGGTTCTTGGCGAGTGATTGAGAGGCGATTCCCCTACAAATGTGAATATCTTATACATTGGGATGGGATCTTGCTGAATGGAGGCCTTCATTGGTTGGTTCGAAGAGCCGGTAGTAAAAAATCCGTGGTTATCATGTGTTTCCTTTTAGCAGAGGAGGAGGTTCGACAGATTCAAGTGCCGCCTGATCCCAATATTAAAGTTAAACAGCATCTTCTGGGGGTGTTCAGGGAATGCCTATGTATAACACATTGTGCTGATGGTAGAACACACAATGAGTTTTGGGTCATGAAACAATATGGAGTGAGGGAGACATGGACTAAAATAAGGATCTCAATCCCATATTCTGTATTGCTGCATTCAGGTTTCTGGAAGAAAAACCATGATCTGTTGGTGTTCAAAGACTGTTTGGTTATGTACAATTTTGATGAAGAAAGCTTTCGGAATCTACCAATTCGTGGATTTCCCAAAGTTGGTCCTGTTAAGATATACCTGGAGAGCCTTGTTTCCCCCAACTACTATCCAATTATTGACCAGGAACATCAAGCATGAGACAAATGTAGATAGGAGAGGTAAAGAAGATAAATCCACTCAAGTTATTTCTTGTTTCTTTTGCATTTGTTTCAGTATATAGTGTTTTTATGCACTACTGAACAAGGTTTGTATAGTTATATTCTTATTGTTGGTGTTTGTTTTTAAACTGCTGGGCTTAAGTAACAATTAAATGGATTTGGAAGAAGTGTTTACTGTTTCTTTTTCCATAACTATAAGGAAATCATGCAGGGAAACAAACTGATATTATGAAAAAAACAAAAAAAGGAAAATGTCACTTTTTTATTTTTAATGAACATGAATTCTTGTGCTTCATTCGGTTCTTTTAGTTGTATCCCATCAGTATTTTTCACCCATGGATGACTTAATAGTATACCTGTTCATTATGCATGGTAGTTAACAAATCCATAGCCTAGTCAGGTTTTCATATGAATTACTGATCAGCATTCCTACTGTTGTATGCATGTCATGGATGTTCTTTTGAGGTGTCAAATATTTATCTTGCCAAGTATTTTCATGTTTTTACTTCCTTTTGCCTTTACTATTGTTTCCTGCTAGATACTCAATGGAGACAACAAACCTTCTTGTTGGACAGAGCTCTTGGGTTCATAGATATAATTCATGATGTTATTTTTTAGTCTCATACAACTCATATCTTACTGATTTTGGGTGCTTCTTTTTGTCGCATTGGCTTGGTAAGGAAATCTAATTGTGAGTTCCTATTACTTTTTCTTTTCCTTTTCTGTTGGCTTACAATAAGCACCTAATGTGATAATGCATATCTTTGCTGATTGATTATGTTTAGCTCTTGTGCGAGTCTTTATGTTCAATTCTTCTGGGGATTGAATTTTCACTGTCAGTTAATTTTCTTGCTTGTCTTTCACTAATGATTCTTATAACTGAGTCATTCCTTCCTGTGATGATTCCTCGAAGAATTGGTGGGTGTCTTTTCACTTTTTTCATCGTGTGTGGNTCCTTCCTGTGATGATTCCTCGAAGAATTGGTGGGTGTCTTTTCACTTTTTTCATCTTGTGTGGTTCCAATGAAAACTGCTTTTTTTTTTGGTTTACAACTTGAATGCTTAATTGCATATACAACAAAGCTGAAAATTTTCAATAGAAATTATCGCTGAAGATCTTTAATTATTTATAATACTTGTGTTGCAGGGGCAAGTCTTTTTCACCTGAAGGAATGTATGTGCTTCAAGACTCAAAGAATTGGCTGCTTTAGCCGCAGGACAAAGCTTTTCTCATGTTTTTGTTCATTTCAACCCAACACACCTTAATTTTTGGGACAGCCTGCTTGTCATATTTTTGACATCTTAATTGATGACAGCTAGTTTTCATTTCGTGAACAATTTCATGTAAATTGATTCCAAAGTGCTCTTAAATTCTCTTTGATCGTTTATTAATCTGCTCCAGGCTCCTTTTAACAGAGAATTATGAGACAGTTCAAATGAAAAATTGTAGGTTCTAAATTGATGCCAATTCAAGTAGAACAAGAATCAAAAGAAAACATACTCACTAGCTATTTGCCTATTTCCCTAATCATAAATATTATAACAATAATGTTATATTTACTACTTTTTTATATATCATTTTACATGGTAGTTCTTGATTAGTACAATAATAATACATAAAATAATATAAAAAATGTGATATGAAAATATGATAAAAATAGTATTATTAATATTATAAATTGAGCTAAAATGAAGAGGAAATAAAGATTGAAAAAAATCATTTTTTTTTATAACCGGATCGAATACTAGTCCAACTTTTTACCCGACCCGTTGCAAGCTGTTGTAACATACTTTCCCCCCAAAACTACCTCCGCCATATTAAGCTCATTTTGTAAGTTGCCTGTTGTACAAGCGACCCTGCCCGCCACTGCAATTTCCGGCAACCCCCTGATCGCCGATAGTGAATCGCAACTAGTAAGTCCACCGCTTCACCAGTTCATATGAGAAGATGATAGTATCAATTACAAAAACAAGAATAGAAACTAACAATTACAAACCGAAGCTGCACAAATGGGTAAAAATTTTATTTTTCGGATATGATAGCAGCAAACCAATTCTATGTGTTTGTGATTGTCAGATAAAATAGAGCAGACCATATGGCAAGAAGAAGAGCAAAGAAAACTGTAAAACGAGTTGGGTGGACCGATTTGAACGGTGCAGAGGCAAAGGAGCCCAAGAACGATAAGCAACAAGCTAAATTCACAGACCCAGATGGTAATCATTTCACTTTACACCCCTTCTACTTTACTTTCCGCAATTGGGTCTATCTCACCAGATTCTATTCATCAGGTATGTATCTTTCTCCATAGTAGTGGCCCTTTTTCTATGAAGGACTAGAAGCTTCCTAAACTTCCGCTTTGATGAGAAACTGGCCTTCTTACTTCTCATTAAATAAATCTTTTGTTACCTGTCCTTTTATTAGTTTAATATGTTTATTTTGATTTACTAATCCCCTCTTCATGGTCTTTTGCCTAGAATCTGTTTTCTATAAGCAATTTTATGTGCATTTGAATTACAAAATTATATGTTAAAATTCAGATGTTGTTTAGTTTGGGTTTATAGTAAATTATATTGCTTGTTTCATTTTTACAGTTGAGCAGCAAATTGCTGCAATTAGGGCTATTCGCGATGTGGGGATTGAACATCTACTGACTGAATTGCGTTTGATTCGAACATACTTCACTGAGGAGCAGCTGCAAACCCCATTGTTGCAATTTTTTCGAGAAAACCTTCCAAATTTGTCAGTTGCCAGAAATGGAGAAAATGGACCGACTGAAGTGCAGTGGATAAATAAAGATGGCCGAGTATCCATGAACAATGGAAGTGACTTGCATGACTTTCTTCTTCATCAATTGTCCATGGTATATTCAAATTGCAAAGCTGCAATCCCATGTTTGGCTGGCTTTGAGTTTTCTGGTAAAGCAGGTATTAGCAAATTCTAATCTTCAGATGTGATGAGCTTATAGGAGTCAGTTTGTACCCTTTAATTCTCTTGCACTGCGCATATCTCACATGATTGAGTTGATTGGTTATTGGTGACAGTGAAAACAAGCCTTTTGGATGCCGATAGTCTGCATATCAAGGAGTTTGTAAGTTCTATTGTTATTTGTCCATTTACAAATTCAAGGGGTTTTCAGATGTGTCTAACAAGGAAGTCAAAATGTTCAAATGTGTTTTCATATGTTTACATTCTTACATGCAGTAAAGTTATAGATAGTAGCATGTTTTGAAGCACCATTTAAGGATCCCTTGTATTCAAAAGCACATTGCTCTATGAATTCTCCTAATCATATTCGGTTTTTGTTGAGGTCTACTCTTTTTGTGAAAATTCGACCATCTGTGCTCTGGTGCTGTTGGATAAACTTTTGAGCAGAAAGAGCATCTGGATGGCATTTAGTTCAAATGGGTGTTCCAAGTTATTTAAATAATTCTGGTTTATGCTGCAGGTCAGTAGCCAGAGGCTGGCTATTGGGAAGACACTCAAAACGCTAAGGCTCCCAAAGCCTGGGGAGGTGCTCTTATCTGTTTGTGGCTCACCACTTGGTGTTTATAAAGAAAACATGGAAACTATCCATGGTATGAATCGCTTCCAATCAGTATCTGTATTATCTCTTGTTCATCATATCAACGTGAATATTTGTCATTTTTTCAAAAAGTGGATCTTATTTATTTGGGGCTTAAAATTTTCATCTCTTGCGGTTTTGTTCTAATATCTAGACTTATTGGCAGAGTTAGAAGAGGGATGACGGGCTTCAAGTAATCAGTAATGATTCAAGGATATGAACTACTTGCCAATTCACTGTAATACCTGAAATTGCTCTTGTTCAATGCACTAGCTCCTTTGGGATGAGATTTTTTTGTAAAAGATAGCCTAGCATTTTTCATTGTGTTTTTCTTCTTCTTCATTTTCTTGAGTAATGCCCAAAATTGGAGGCAGTGTAGCAAAGCTATATGTCTGGATATGGATATTGATTAAACCAGATCATAGTGAAATATTACTCAGCCCTATTTTCAACTCATAACTTCCAACAACTATTATATGTTTTGATTTGATTTCTGCTTTTGGTTACTCAAACGTAGCCAGGGACTTTTAGATTTTCCATTAATGCCAAACAACATTCAGCTTAACAAATCGTTTTAGCTTCTGTTGCATTTTTTCAAAAGATTCAATATTTCATCAAAATTTTCCATGTATAATTATCCAGTTTTAATAAACTGTTTATTTCTTCTTGTCTCTGTTGGTACCATTCGCATTAAATCTACCTATAGAGCAGGTGTTGCCTGTGTTAAAGGTCATTTGATCATCAGGAGTCTCAGGAAATAATGTACAAGAGCAAATGAGCAATAATAATGGTGATACATAGATGTTAATAAGATTCTGGAAATGTTTGTCCTACAACTAGTCAAATAATTGACATTGAGGTAGGCTCCAAAGTAATAAATGTAACGGTGGATAAAGAAAATTAAGGACTATTTTGTCAAATGCTTTGTGATTTATTTGAGAAAGTTACCGAAGATATACACCAATTACTCAACTTAACATTTATGGTTTACACAGTAAAATACACAAAAGAGGCACCCTGGTCATAGAATCATCAATCTAAGGGTGCCACCACCAACTACATTGTCAAGAACAGAAAAAAGAATGAACTACACGATTAAAAAAAAAAAAAAAAATTCCCTTGCCAAAAAAAAAGTTAATATTCTTTCTAATAGTCTCCAGAAGAAGAAATAGCTTCTTTGTCCTGTAAGTCTCAACAAGCTGTGTTCAATATGCTAACTTTGCTTTGAGCCTGAGTCTAACAGAAGACTGATCAATATGCTAACCAAGTTATTAGCCATCTCCACCTAAGATTTTGTGCCATCTTTTGACCTGCTCAAACCATTTGCGCCTTCTTTTGACCTGCTCATACCAGTTGCGCCGTATTTTGAACTGCTCAAATCAGTTGTGGCACTCACAGATCCCGGACTCCCCGGTGAAGACCAAAATGCTCCCAGAGCCTCTAGAAAGAACCTCTTATTAGGGACAATACCATCTTTTTCCATGCTCTTCAGCAGTTTCTCTAGAAGCTCCTTCATGTTGGCTTTTGTGTAAGCCTTGTAAAGAAGTTTATATGTTGATACATTGGGACGTACCCCAATACTATTTCCACTCCCAAAAAGCTTATCTGCTTCCATGGGCAAACCATTCAGGCAGTAAACATCAAGCATAGCATTAAGCGTTGACACCTTTATCTCCTGTCCAGACTCAGCCAACTTGTCAAATATCTCCCTCGCTCGTGAAACACTATCACAGAACCCATACATCATGATAAGACTCTCATAAGTTATGAAGCTTGGTCTGTATTTCATGTCAGTCATCTTGTTATATACATCTTCCGCTTTCTCTTTAAGTCTTGCCTTTCCATAATTTACGATCATTGAATTAAATGTAGGGAGTGTTGGTTTCTCCCTGGAACGAAGTAAGCTCTTAAATACCTGTTCCATCTTATCAAATTGTTGCTTCTTCCCATATGAATCAATCAGTAGATTAAAGGTGATGATGTCAGGCTTACACTGATTACTTTTCATGCGAGAAAGCACAGATTCCATTTCTCTGATCATCCCATTTTTCCCATATGCATCCATTACACCATTATACGTATAGATATCAGGGGAAGCAATGCTCTCATCAAGATCTTTAAACAAAGCATTAACTTTCTCTACATTTCGAGTTTGGGCCAAAGCTCTCAAAAGAATGTTGTATGTCACAATGTTGGGTTGACACCGTTCCATTCCCTTCATCTTGTCAAAGTACCCGAGAGCTTTGTCCAAAGCCTTCGTTTTGTCCTTGCTGTTGAGGTGAGCCGAGATGAGTGCATTGTAAACAGAAGTATCAGGCCGGCACCCACTATTACGCATCTCAGAGAAGAGCCACATGGCCATCCGGGTTTGGCCTTTCTTTCCCATAACCGAAATCAGTTTCGAATAAATGCCATTATCAGCAACGTACCAGCGCTGTTTTTGCATCCATCTGAACACCTGAGTGTGGGTTATGTAAGTGAAGCTACCTTCCACCCAATCATAATTGCGGCTAGAAAATGCTCACATTGTGACTGATATGTCTAAACTTCAAATTAGATCTATATTATCAAGTTAACCGAAACCCAACTAACTAACAATCACGTATTTTGTCCTTCAAACATGTGACAAAAGTATAATCAAAATTGCCTAATTTCCAAAATAACATATAGCATTCTAATCCATTTACATTGTAACACGCACATTGACTAAGTACGAAAGAAACAGATCTTTCCATCAAGATTGCAAAAAGTTGAGCCATTTTCAAAGATCCAGAAGCTAAAATTGCACAAAGATTGAAAAAAAGAGCTGACCTCTAAGCACTGAAGCCACTTGTCACACTTGCCAAGCTCTTCGAAAAGCAGAAAGCAATGCTCAGTCCTCACAATCCGAACGTACTTGTTGAGCGTCTTCAACAGGGGCTCTTTGACACTGAAGCTCCTCATGAGCATACGAACCACTTCATGAGCATCCGAGTCCTCGGTCTTCGTTCCCGTCTTTCTTCTGGGTCGGGTCGAAACGCAAGAAATTAGGGTGGTGGGTCGCTTCCGGAGAAGCGCGTGCGGAAGCCATGGCTGAGTGAAGCTGTAATTTTGTGAAGAATGCTGGGTAAATGAGAATGTGGAGGGTTGGAGAGAGCTGGGTGAGAGAGTTAGGGGCATTGTGGTTTGATGGGTGTGGGTGAATTTAGAGGGAGAAGAGGTTCTGAAGGAGAAGCATGGTGGAGCAACCAGAACAATGAATGGGGGGAAGCTTGGTTTTTATTTGAAGGGCGAGATGGTGGTTGATGGATTTGAGTTGGGAACTGTGTCTGTGGCTGAGTTTGGGTTTGGGGTCTGTGAAGTGCGAAAGCAG
Organism: Purshia tridentata; assembly: GCA_003254885.1. NCBI lineage: Eukaryota > Viridiplantae > Streptophyta > Magnoliopsida > Rosales > Rosaceae > Purshia > Purshia tridentata. The sequence goes on along the minus strand of QANT01008364.1, from coordinate 479 downwards.
ATGAGAAGAAACGGGGGTAGATGTGGACCGTGGTCTAGAGACTGTAAACTGTTTATTTCATTCTTTTTTAAGATGCGGGGAATTTTTACTTGGCCAAAAGAAAAAAAAAAGATGAGGGGAATTTTTATTTTTATTTATCAAGTTTCGAAACTTTGTAATCTACCTTCATTTTTTCTTACATATATGAAAATTATCACATCGCAAGAAAACGGTTTTTTACAAAATGGGCATCACACATTATCATATAAAGGAAATATAAATTATTTTATATAATTAATATACTGCTACTCAATATAATTAAGGGTTAAATACGTTTTTAGTCCCTGTGTTTTACTCCAAAAACAAATTTGGTCCTCGTGGTTTCAAAATTTCAATTTTAGTCCTTGGGTTTTTGTCCATTTCTAATTTTGATCATTGGGTTTTTGTCCATTTGCAATTTTCATTCTTAAATACTTATATATATTATTTTGACCTTTTTT
>QANT01008363.1:0-23996 GCA_003254885.1 Purshia tridentata | reverse complement strand
CAACTCGTGTGAGCCCCACAAGGGGGATCCCACAAACTAGAAATTTGTAGGATTCCCACAATATAGCCTCCTTGTATATATATATATATATATCTATTTTGCTATATTTTTAATATAATGTGTATGATTTGTTGGAGTTGTGTTGGTTTTGTAAACTCTGTCTTCAAATTGTTGTATTGCTGTTTTTTATCCTCTTAGGCGAAAGGTTAGGTACTCCTGAAAACCTTTTAAATATATTAAATGTGTATATGTTTGTCTATAAATTTTTAATTGTTGTTCTTCTTCTCCAGTTATCAAGTTATTTGTTCAGACTTTTTTTCTTTCAATGTAATGCGCGCATAAAAGGGCTAGGCTTAGTAGTAGAGGTGTTATGATAGAGGAAGGTGATTGTTCTCATATCTCAACTACCATACAAATTTCCAGTAAAAATTGTTTGTAATGTTGTTCCTAGGCTTATTATTGAATTTTTCCCTTGAAACATACAGTTTTTTTTCACTTTACCCCCTGAAAGTTAACTCCTTCCACTTTACCCCCCGGACTTTACACTCTCATCTACATCCTCAGCTCCATCTATTATCTGGAGTTCTAAAGTTCCGTTTTGAATGACTTTTATATGGTTGTTAGGGGTAAGATTCATAGTTTCAAAATGAGTATAAAATTGCTGATTTTGGTAGAGGTTTGATGAGTCAAAAGTCGGGCCAAAGTTGAGATAAAAAATTAGACAAATAGATAAAGTTGAGTTTAGGGGGGCAAAGTGGGAGGATTTACATTTGTGATACAAAGTTTGGGAGGGCAAAGTGAGATGATTTAACTTTTAAGGGGCAAAGTGAAATAAAAGAGTATGTTTCAAGGGACAAATTCAATAATAAACTTTGTTCATAAGGCTACTTTCGATCTAAAACATTTGATCAGGTCAAACTAATTCAGACAGCTACACATGAGGTCCCTTTGGAACAATTAGACTGTGATTCTAGTACTATAGCCTATGATGTAAATCTTTTTAGTTCTGAATACATCTCTTATCCCTTCATCAACTGAAAACACTCCTAATCATGCACAATAATAGAGGCCATGCATTTTATTAAAAGAAGAGATAAAGTATGTTTTCTTCTTTGTTAAATTTTAATGCCAAATTTTAACATTTTTGTTCTGTCATTAATAATTGCATCCTTATTTTTTCTATATGAATAATTTAGTAATATGTTGATTTTGGAGATAAAGATTATAAGTGCATTTACTGTTGTGCACTTTTTTGGTTGAAAGAATCAAGTAGGAAAAAATCAACAAATAAACAACCTTTATTCGGTCTGTTATGTTTACAAGGAAGATTAAACTTCCAATTAGTGACCCAACTCTTACTTTTTTAGATAATTTACTTGGAAAAGGCACGCCAAAAAAGCTTATTGTTTAAGGACAACATTAGAGCCTATAATTCGATATTTGCATTCACTTCAATGGGAGCCAAAATTGACTATTCAATTCACTATAAACCATGCCCTTATATTTTCAAAATTAGTGGTCAAGCTTATCATTTAATGGGGCATTGTTGCCACCAGAATGTTAATGTCCAAAGTTTAAAACTTTATATCTATGATACTTATAATGAGGTTATAAATCGTCTTAATACAGTTAACCGTAACTAAAAAATACAAATCTTAATAAAAATATTGTTGACGGTCTTATTAGAATGTTTGACATCTTATTAGAATATTTGACATATCACACGAGCTGTTCAAAATTTTCAGAATATAAATTAAAAGATAAATTGGAAGATACTTCACTTTCTTATGTAAAACTCAAAATAATGGGACAACAACCAACTGATGGTAAACAATATGAAAACCCAATATCTGATGAAATTGGTGGTTTAATTGCAGGGGATATAGGCATGTATGATCCAAATAGAGATTGTTATTATTACAGAAAGTCAAAGTCAGGAATTGAAACAAATAACAAAATTGAATCCAAAATTCATGCCTTTATAATATCATTTTTTTTTTCCTTATGGTGAAGATGGTTATATACCTAATATTAAATGAAATCTTGATTTTAAAGGCTGCCAACCAAAAACAGGCAAAATTCCTATGAGTGCTTTTATAACCTAACAAATTCAGGATAAAGAGTTGAATTGTAGTACACTCTTAAAGGGTGGCCGATTATTTCAACATTTTTTAGTGGATGCCTATGCAACTCTTGAAGAAGATAGATTAGATTAGATTTGCAAAAATCAAAAAAATTGAGGAGTGAGGTTTATAAGGGCATTTATTGTAACGACCCGTACCTTCCTAAGTAAATGTTAATAGGGCCCAACGTTGACTTCTGGTTCTGGTAAGATTTTAGCTTTGACTTTGGGTCCGTTAGGAAGGTCTTGAGCTCACGAGTTCATTGACACGTGGCATGGGTGATTTAGAGTTACGGTTAAAAAATTAGGAACATGATAAAAGAGCTCAAAGGTTGACTTTTTAAATTACTTGGAGTTTAGAGTTGACTTTGACATGGTTGAGTAGAGCTCGACTCCACGAGTTCGTAGACACGTAGCATGCGTCGTTTGGAGCTACGGTTTGAGAAATACGGGGGTTCAAAGTGAGGGGCAAACTTGTAATTTTGAGGAAATTGTATAAAATATTCCAGAAAATTCTGGAATATTCCTCTCCCTCCCTATATCTCTCCCTTCTCCACGCGCAGGCAGCAAGCCCAGCCAGCCCGACTCCTCCCTCACTTTCTCTCTTCCCTGCGCGACCTCCCAGCCACTCCGACCACCTAGACCCGCCGGCGACGTCGCCAGTAGCCGGCCAGCTACCTCCCGACGCCCCCAGCCCCTTCCTCTCTCTCTCTCTCCCGATTTCTCCTCCCCACTTGCGCGCGACTGGAGCTTCCAGCTCCAGCCATTTCCGGCGACACCCAACGACGGGACGGCCGAGAAGCACTCCCCAGCCGCCGACCGTCCCTCCCCAAGCTTCCCCTCGCCAGCCGTCGCCTCCCCGCGTAGTGACAAGCTCGGAAAACTCAGTTTTGCCGCGAGTTCTCTCCGCCGATTTCGGCTGTTTCCAGCCACGATTGGCCCAATTTTTGGGGAGTTTTCTCCCTCCTTTCATGGGCTTTCCTTCCCCTATAATATAGTTGTTCAATTTTGAGAAATTGTGAGAGATTGAATATAGGGGATTGAGGCTAATTTCGGGTTTAGCATGGGTGCTTGAAATGGAATCAAATTGTTGGGTGTTTTAGGTAATTTCCGTGATTAGAAACCTCTAATTGAAGTTTGGAACGAGAAATTTAGGAAATTATTGAGGAAATTGGAAGTTTGGTCGTTGGTGCTTATGCCCATTTCAGGATTTCTAGAAATTTAAGGTGTTTACGATGATTTAATTGAAATTAGGCGTAATTTTCATCTTTAGGAACGATCTATTGAGGTTTAGAATAATTGGTTTGAAGGAAATCGGAGAAATGGTGAGTTTGGGGCGAAATTGGACACTTTTTGGTTGTCGAAACGACCTCCGGACGACCCTCGGTCGAGTTCTGTAGTAATGGAGGTTATTGGGGAAATTATCGAATTAAAAATAAGCTAGTGGCATGGGTTTTAAGTCGAGACGGAAAATAAGTTGGTTATAGTTTGAATTTAGGATTATGGAGCGAAAGGCCTAGAACTCACACTTTCTAGTTTTTCAGTTATTATTTGGGATAGTTTCCTAACGTTTTGTCGTTCTCGTGTTAGGCGACACTCCCGAGTCCAAGGACGATCCATTCGGAGACCAAGGCTAGGCTATCTCTGTGAGTGGACTTCATTCCCTAAACCTTGTTTATAAATTTCTTATGAATTTTTATGATTTAATTCGTATTTATAATTTGAGTTATTTGAGCCGTGATTTAATTATTTAGAAATATTATTCGACTCTTGAGTATGGAAATGGATTTGACGTACTTGGAAACGTTATGATTTCTCAAACTAAACATATGTGGTCATTCGTATTGTGAAATATTACGGGTTTGGTTATCAAAAAAGGAATTTAAAAATATTTTCATGTTTGAGTTTGAGAAAATACTGGATTTCAATGGGTTTTGTACCAAGGGTTTGGTTACTGAAAAGGATTTTATAATCGTTGGGTTAATGATTTCCCAGTTTTGGAAAGGTTATGTGTTTTATGGGCGAAAAGAGATTTATGGAAAAAGGCTTTTCAAACCACCCTTCGCAGTACCCTTCAGGTTATCAGATTATATAGGTCTTTGGGACCCATCACGGCACACACATAGGCTTTGGGCCGTGTGTCGGGATGCTTTGCCCTTTGGGGGCGGCCCTGCGTGCACGTACGGCAGGATATTGGCCCTGCATGTGTATGACAGACCCTGGCTCTGCACATGTACGGCAGGATATTGGCCCTGCATGCGTACGGCAGGTTGTAGGCCCTGCGCATGTACGGCAGGATTATTGGCCCTGCATGCGTACGGCAGGGCGTGGGCCCTGCGCATGTACGGCAGGTTCGGTGGGTAACTGTTGGGTGTGAGGTTTCTTTATCGAAACAGTTTACAAAATAATTCTTACTTGATACAAGTTTCAGTTCTTATTTAATATTTTGGGAGGTTGACCAATTTTATCAATTTATCAGAGTTTTCAAACGGATTTCAGATGCGGAATTTTAGAACAGAGTTTTCAGTGGCTTTTATGACAGTGATTTTAAAACTGGGGGATTTCAAGGAAAGTTTGTGAAATTCTAATGAATTTGAAAGTAAAAGTTTATAAATACCTATTTTGGTTTATGTCCACTCACTGAGGTAACTCATTAGTTTTATCCTTTTTATTGTTTTAATTTTCCCACAGGTTATAGCGGTGGAACGGTCGAGCCAAAGACTTCGAGGCACTCCTGGGAAGTTGTGAAATCGTAGGAACTAGTTACTCTTGTAAATTTCATCTTCTTAGTAAATTTGTAGCGCGGCTCTGATAACCTAATGAAAACTTAAGTAATTGGTTTTGAGATTTGGGTCGGAGACCCTTTGGATTGTGGTAGAAGAGCTGTGGTACTTCGAAGTGTTTTCTTGCAGGTCTCCGGAGAAAGGGTTCGTCCAATTTCAGGGGAGGTTCTGCCGAAATTTTGGTAGAATTTTCCTTGATATTGGATGCCCGCAGGATCACTTCGGGTTCCAGGGTGGAATTCGGGGAGGGTCCTGTCATTTATGACGCATTTTTAAAGGGTAATAAAAATGCCAATGATTTTTTTATTATTCATGGCTCACAGTTACAGAAAAAGGGCCCACGGGAAATGGTTGTCAGTTTTCAGCAGTTAGGCACGTGCCCGAGGGTCGGGGCGTGTCAATATGGTATCAGAGCTAGACCGGCCGGAAGTGTGGGGATTGCAAGACCCAGGGACCAAGACCCTGATGTGGGCGGCTGCGGGGCAGCGGCAAGCTACCAGGTGAGGTGAAGTGAGCGATCCCACACTGCCCGGAGCTGGAAAGGTACTGTTACAGAGGAAAGTCAGTTGGAAAGAAAAACAGTTTGGAAAAAACTACAGTTTCAGTAAAACCAGTTTGAGAAAAGACTTGAATTTTCAAAGTATTTTCAGAAAAATGTTTTGATGTGAGCCATGAAAGGGTTTGAGAAATTTTCAGATGTGTCCCTCGCACTGCCATCGTCTCTCCTGCTCCTCAGCAAGCTTAGAAGAGTTGGAAGTTAGTTAAGAAAAGTTTGACAGTTAGTGAGGTTGTTCAGTGAGAACAGAGTTAGTTTGGTTAAGGGAAAAGAGAACTTAGTGGGTTGAACAGTTTCACCCTAGTAAGCTAGCTTACGAGGTAGCGGAGTTACCGAGGAAGTAGCTAGGTGGGACCTAGACTGTTGACTCGTGGACGTTTGGGGTGCTTTAGTGCCTTTCTCGAGTTTTGGGTCGCTTTTGACCAGTTTGCTCGTTAGTTGTTGTTGCTTTTCGACGTTGTTCAGAGTTGCGCAGCGGAAGCGTAGTGGCAGTTCAGAAAAAGCAGACTCAGGAATGGTCAAAAGTTGTGGCAAGGCAGACTACTCAAAAGCAGTGAAGACCTTGCGGGTCGTACTCGAAGGTTTCAGAGTTCAGTTACGAGAAGAACCTGACAATTCGTTGCCGTTAGTTTTCTAGTTCTTACGTGCTTGTTTGCTTGTTTGTGTTGTGCTCAGTTTTGGTTTTTTTTTCCAGAAAGGTTTTAAAAGAGATTTCAGTGTTGAAAAAGGGTTTCGGTTTTAAAAGGAAAAGTTTGAACGAGTTTTCAGTTGGACTTGTGTGCCTTTGCTTGCTTGTACTTGCTTGTTGCTTGTGTTGTTTGTTGTGACTGTGAGAAGTCACTCTGTTGGTTACTTTCCCTTGGGAATTTCGAGGACGAAATTCTTTTAAGGGGGGTAGATTGTAACACCCCGCACCTTTCAAAAGTTGTTTTGAAAAGCTTTTTAAAAGTTTTCGGGATTTTATTTGGAAAGTAAAACGTTTTGGACGTTTCTCAAATTTTAAAGTTTGACTTTTAAAACGTGGGGTAAAAGTTGACTTTTGGTCCGGGACGACTTTTCGCGTTGACTTTGGGTTCGTTGGAAAGGTCTCGTCCTCACGAGTTCGTAGACACGTAGCACGCGTCGAACGGAGCTACGGTTTGAAAGTTACGGACGTGTGAAGAGAAGGACACATTGGTAATTTTGAAAAAGTTGGTTTTTAAAAATGGCACAGAACCCCAGAAAATCAGACTTTTCTCTCTCCTCTCTCCCGATGGTTCTCTCTCCCTCTCGCGCGTCACTCAGCCAGCCGCGCCTTTCGCCGGCGCGTGGGGGCGCGTCCGGCGGCGGGCCGGCCTGGTCTTGGACTTCCCGTGCTCGCCGGCTCTCCCTCTTCCTCCCCATGGTGGCGGCTCGCCGTGAAACAGCCCGGAAAGAGAGAATCCGAGAGTGTGCAGTCGGCGTCACCGTCGGCGATCTCTGTGTTTCCGGCGCCGACGAGGCTCAACGACCACCCAGAACTCTTCCTCTCGCCGAACCCAGCCTGTTGGTGGGTTCAATTGCACCTTTGGACCGCCGTGGACGGCGGATCGGCGTTGGAGGTGCCGCCGGCTTCCCGGCCTGATTTCTCCCTTTTCCGGCCACTTTTGGCCGTCGACCCAGGTTTGAGAATCGATCCCCTCGATCTCCTCTACGTACCCATGTAGTTTGTTTTAGCTAAACACGATCTTCGTTTTTGACAGTTGACCGCCGTTGACCGTTCGTTGACCGTCGTGGGATCCGCTGCGTGAGACGGTTCCAGCGACCGTTCCTTGGTTTTTGGCCTCGGGCCGACCACCCGAGCTTGTGGGTGAGTTTGGGTGAGTTTCTCGGACCTTTCGAGTGTGTTTTCTGGGGTCGGGCAACCCCCGAACGGGGTGGTTCCCGACGTTTCGGTTGTTTGTTGGATTGTCTGTGAACTCTGTTGTTGTTTATTGGACTGTCTGGTCTTAACAGGTGTGCTTGGCTTGGGAAATTGTATTCCCGATGCCGTTATGCTGCCGGATTTTAGAATCCGAGCAAAGGAGCCACGAAGGACACGAAGGGTAGTTTAGTCTTTTCGCGTGGTCGCGGTGAGTGAACCTAGGACCCTTAAATTCTCAGTTAAATTAGTCACTTGGTTGCTAGTGTGTTGTTTGTTTTGGATTGCTGGTTACTAGTAAAGAGGGATACGGAATTAGGAACGGAATTTCTGAGGATTTAAAGTATTGTTTGAGGACTAAGTAAGGATTTGGTGGTTTGCTTGAGGATAATGAGTCCAGGTGAAGAACTTTTGATTAGGATTGAGATTCCCGGAGGTTTTAAGGGTATTGCTTTTTAAGGTTTTAGTATGGATTTTGGTTTGGAAACTGTTTTTGAGAACTCAGTTTATTCTTGAATAAAGATAAAGGTTTGATCTCACTTATCCATTTTTAGTAACGTTGAGTTCTTTAATTTAAGGATTTAATTATAAGCTCGAGTTTTGATTTGTTTTTTCTGTTATATCAAAAAGGTTTTGGAAATTGGTTTTCGGTGATTGAAAGGAAAATATTTCTTTTCGGATTGGTACGGTTTTCAAAGCACCCAGTTGGTACTCGTTCAGCTTCTCAGGTTATACAGGTCTTTGGGACCCATCACGGCACACACATAGGCTTTGGGCCGTGTGTCGGGATGCTTTGCCCTTTGGGGGCGGCCCTGCGTGCACGTACGGCAGTTGTTGGCCCTGCATGTGTATGACAGACCCTGGCTCTGCACATGTACGGCAGGATATTGGCCCTGCATGCGTACGGCAGGTCGTAGGCCCTGCGCATGTACGGCAGGATTATGGGCCCTGCATGCGTACGGCAGGTTGTGAGCCCTGCGCATGTACGGCAGGTTAGTTGGATGTGGATTGGGTGACGTTTTCATTTCTTGTTAGCTTACAGATTGATTTGATCATTAAATTACAGTTCTTGTTCTATAATTTGGGATACTTGATCAGATTTAATGATTCCTACAGATTGTTACAGATTGTGAGTTACAGTTTGTTTTTTATTATAAAACTTCAGTTCTTGTTTTATAATTATGATTTGAGACTTTGATCAGCTTTATTATTTTCTAAAAGAGTTTTGCAAATGGATTTTAAAAGCGGATTTCTACAAAGAGTTTTCAGTGAATTTATAAAATGTTTTAAAGCTAGGGGAATCTCAAAGGGTGACAGTGAGATGTTGAGAACTTTGGGTTTAAGGGTCTAGGCGAGAATTGGTTACCGGAGTTTGAGTATTAAAGGTCGTTGAGATTTAAGGGTAAGTAAAAGGTTTCGGAGTATCAGTGGTTTCAATTAAGGTCATTGAGATTTAAGGGTAAGTAAAGGGTTTTGGAGTATCAGTTATTTTTAATTGAGGATTTAGTAGGTTCTAAAGGTTAATGAGGACAGTGGAAGGATTAATTGAGGTTTAAGTTGGTTCAGAATGGATATCGAGGATTCTAAGAGTATTGGAGAGTCTAGTGGAATTCTAAGTCAGGACGTTGTGATATAATTCGAGGTGATTCCAGTTTAGAGGATAATTTAAGGATAATTGAGGTAGTCCAGATTGGGACAGTGAATTGGATTAGTTAGAGGATGGATGATCAGGTTAAGGATTATGATCCGGCTAAGGACTAGGATTTATGATTTGTGGTTTGACTGTGCTTGAGGCATTCAGTTGGAATATGATTTGATTATTTTATTTCAGTTAATTTGAGGTTTACAGTAGTTTCACTCATACGAGCTCTAGTGAGCTTACCGGGTTTGTGTGTAAACCCGGTGCACCTGTGGTTGGGTGCAGGGTTTGGTTTTGCAGGTGAGCAAGCTGAGGAGGCAGTGGAGAGAAGACGAGGCAGTGGGACCAGCAGTATTTCAGAAACTTGGTTTTACAGCTGTTTTTATTTGTTAAAGATTTACAGTTTGATTTTATAAACGTGCTTTTGAAATTTCAGTTGTTTTCAGTAAACTATTTATTATTCATGGCTCACAGTTTCAGAAAAAGGGCCCACAGGAAACAGTTGTGAATTATCAGCAGTTTAGGCACGTGCCCGAGGGTCGGGGCGTGTCACAACAACTTACTCACAATCACAAATTTAATTTTTAGGTAACATCAACTACTCACAACTCAAAACAACTTCAGTTTCAGTTTCAGTCAGTTTCAATTCATATAGTTTTAGTTTCAGTTTAGTTTCATTTTCAATTCACAGTTTTAATTTGCATTTTCATTTTGCGATATTAGTTCATGGTTTCAGTTTGTATTTTTCTATTTACAATTATTTCTATGTACAATTTCACACCTTGTATCTAAATATGAATTTGAATTGGCCTGTGGCATTCTATATGCATTTATACGTTACATATTAAGATAGAAAATAGGCTAGGCATGCTATAGTCTTATAATTTGCAAAAAAATGATATACAGTCAATGATTTATAGCTAGATATATATAGAATATTATAAATATTACCAATTAGGCATTCTATATACATATAGCTAGATATATACATACATCTATATATATATATATATTAGCATATATGTATTGTATGCGTGACCGTGGTGCTATACATATGCTCATCAAAATTTAAATGAAGGGAATTTTGGGGAGAGAGAAAGTGGAAAGAGAAGGGATCAAGAGAATAGGGAAGAGGACCAGGATTAAATCAATAAAAACCAAAAATAATAAAATAATAATAGTTGTCTTATTTAATTAATTGGTGCACTAGAAATTAATTATTTCACTGCCAACTAGCAACTTAATATTATAATTAACAAATGTGAAAGTAATTTGTTAATATGATAATTTAACAAATGTTAAATTTAAACAATAGGTATTAAATAGGATGTTTTTCATACATCTTGAAGTAAAAGAAAATTGGAGATTATGAAAGACAGAAAGAGTACGTTTGACTCGCATTTGGGAAAATTTCAGTAAATATCTAAAAACTTTATATGGCATCTGCAATAGGTCTGAAAATATTTGTGTCAATGCCGAAATATAGTTTTGTCCTATCAAAAGTTACTCAAATACCACCAGAACATGGTACCAAGTTACTCAAATATGGTACCAAGTTAATTTGATATTTCGTATTTTGCCCAAGCTTAGGAATTAACTCATTAGATTTTTAATATAAAAGAAATGAAAAGTGTTTTTTGATGTTGGCAAAACACAATAACATGTCATTTTTCCAAAAGATAGGGGTGACCTACTGACCTCCAATGGCATATACAATTTTTTTTTGTTCCAATCCATTTTTTAATTTGTTTTGTAGATCCAAATGGCACATCACCATTAAAGTGCATCTGCCAAATTAAGTTCAATACTTTTATCATGTTTTTTTTTTTGGCCCCTTGGAAACATTCCATTAAAAACCCCAAAGGGAAAAAATACAAGAAAAACAACAACCAGAAAACCAAATAAACAACTAACAACCTTCCCAACATCAATCAACCACCCAATGACACACCTAATGATCACATTGAAAAGATTACTATATGAGTTATTTAATAAAGAGGTTTAATTAATATTCAAAAAGAAGTCTTTAAGTAGATAGAGATCTAATACGTACCATTAGTCGCTTCTATTTCTATGTCTTCATTTAGCACCGACTCCTCCTCCTCCTTCGCATCAGTTGATGAGGTATGAAGATATCTTTCTCTGTCCTCTGAAAATAGGATTCTTGATGTTACAAATTATGTTATGTACCATTGACTTTTTAATTAATTTGCTTGGATCAGGAAAAAAAAGCTTCTGTCTATAATTTTTTCCTTTCTTATTGCGAAATGATCCAATTCATCTGGCAGCTATATTGTGAATTACCTTAAAACAGTAAGGCAACAGTAAGGCTTAATTTGCCCCATCAAATCAAAATTATCATTTGGTCCAAATTTCCAAAAGCGCGCTTTATTTAAGTGGAGGTCACTAAGAGTTTAGGCCGTAGTTTTCAACTATCGATTGTAATATTTCTGTGTTTGAATCTCTCAGTCCTCACATTTTAATATTTGTTTTAGTAAATAATTGATTAGTCTACTTTAAAGATTGTCAGGATAATATAATTCATATAAGGTATTTAATATAAAAAATGTTCAATCACCTATTTTTTTAGCATGATAAGTCGGACCACGTTTTAAATTTACTGGGCATCTTAATTTCTTTTTTATATTTTTATTTTGACAAAGAGAGGGATCTAAATTATATATACCTGTGTTTTGTGGTAATGCAATTGTTTCCTTGAACATCTGTTCCAAAGTATCCCAGGCCATTTTTGCCGCGGTAATAGTATCGATAAAAGAAAACAGCTCAGTCCCGCAAGAAATGTGGATTGCATGCAAAGCCTTGGCATTTTTCTTTTTCCATAGCTTAAATTCAGCTTCCCCATCTTCGGCTTTAGGAGGTTCACTGGTGGCTTCGACAACGTCCCAGAGATCTTTCGCCATCAAGTAGGTTTTAACTCGAACACTCCATTGATGATAGTTATTTTGGTTAAGAACTTCAAGAACAATTGCACTAGGGATCACTACAGCAGCTGCCATCCCAGCTTGATCTGCATGTCAATTTTTCCAAACTCATTAATTTTATGTCGAGCATGTATATATATGTGTGTGTGAAAGCAACAACAAAATAATATAACTACTCACAGATAGGTTGAATTGGGGAAATCTTCAAAAAGCTGCAGATCAGAGCTTGTAAATTCCACTATGTGCAGGCAGAGTAGCCAAACTTCTGATTTATAGAAAGATTTAGTTTCTGTTTGTTCATTTGCGATATAGCTAAACAACAATTAAAAAAGACTTCGCGAAGACTTTGCAAGACCAATCCCCATTCATGAACGTACTAAAATAAAGAGGGAGCAGTTGGGCTGTGAATGTACTAAAATAAATAAACTTACAGAAGGAGCTTAGTGCAGAATACTACAAAGGTTGCTTTACTGAATAATATAAGGCGCGTTAGCGCTGAAACAAGGGGTGGGTCGGTCTTCACCAACTTTAAAATTTTCGATTTTAGCAAGGCAAGCTCAGGAAAGTACAAGCGGGTGGAAGTTGTGTGTGTTGTCCTTTCTAGTGGGAGCAGTTGGGCAGGTGAACATACTATATAAAATAAAGACTTTGCAAGGTTGACCTGGAAATTGCGCGTCAACTTAAATTAATTATAAATGAATTTAATAGAGTAAGAATTTCTATCTATTTTTTAAGATTCAACATTATAGTGAATTCTCTTTATTGTTTGAAATTTTGAATTCATTTTTGTTTTCTAATTATCTTCTGGTTTAGGAAGTGGTTCAGAGCTATTGGTTACAACTACAGCAGCTTGTCACGCACCTAGACTTACCCTTGCTAGATGACCGTGATGGCACTTAGACGACTCCCCTTTTTGTCACCTAAGTCAGCCTCCAATGTGCTTGAGAGTTTCCTCGAACCCCTAAGACACAACGCCTTGAGAGAGAAAGACAAGAAGAGAACACTTTGAGAAAGCTAAGTAGAGAACTTGTATTGATAGCTTGAATTGCTTAGATTTGCTTGATTAGCTTGGATCCGCTTGGATGGTTACAAATGAGGTGCCTCCTCCTATTTATAGGCTTTGAGGAGGTTAATCCAATGGTTAGAAACTATACAAGTGTCACCCATCTAAGGGTGGTTCTAGAATTTTCCATATTCTACACATTTCTTAGATATTTATCTACATTTCTCTAGAAGTCTCCAGAATGTCATGGATAAATCTACTTGTGTCTTGAAAGCTCCATAAGACTCTGGAAGGCTCTGGAGAACTCTTGAATATCCTTGAACACTCTGGACTTCTCTTGAATCCTCTGGATTTCTCTAGAGAATTCCTAGAACGTCCTGGAAGATTCTAAAACATTCTGGAAGCTCTCATTGTCAATGGGCATAATAAACATTAGCCTTTTGAATGCAGCCCATTACATCAAAATTGCTGGGTTATGACACTCTCCCCCACCTATGCGGTCGACGCCCTCGTCGAGTCTTCCTCTTTGAACTTCCGTATGTGCTCGGGGAATTGCCACAGTAGATCTTCACGTTCCCAGCTCGCCTCAGTTTCTGGCAAGTCCTTCCACTTTACCAGATACTCGGTATAAGGTTGGACCCCACGCCTTCTGATAACTCTATCGGCCATGATGTAGTCGACATCTTTGTCAAAGGAAGTGACTACTGCGGTAGGCGCTCGATCCGAAACACTTCGACTTGGATCTTCCATGTCTTCATTATATGGCTTCAAATAACTCACGTGGAAGACTGGATGGATCTTGAGTCGAGGTGGTAGCTGGATTTTGTAGGACACTTTTCCTACTTTCTTTATAATTGGGAATGGCCCCTCGTACTTCCTCACCAGTCCCTTGTGCACTTTCCGAAAGACTTTGAATTGTTGAGGTAGAAGTTTTACAAGGACTAAGTCTCCTACCTGGTACTCCACTCGTCGCCTCTTTTTATCCGCCCATTTCTTCATGCGTCGAGCGGCCTTGGTGAGGTACGATCTTGCCAATTCCGCTTCCTCGTGCCACCCCTTGGCGAGATGATAAGCCCCCGGGCTTCTCCCTGTGTAGCCACCAACAAGCGTATGTGGTGTATTTGGTTGGCGTCCCGTAGCCAACTCAAAGGGACTATGGTTGGTGGACTCACTCTTCTGCAAGTTATATGAGAACTGGGCCACATCGAGCAGCTTGACCCAATTCTTCTGGTTGGCACTTATGAAATGCCTCAAGTATAACTCTAACAGAGCATTCACCCGCTCAGTTTGACCATCAGTTTGTGGGTGAAAGCTAGTAGAGAAGTGTAGTTCGGACCCCAAGAGTTTGAATAACTCCGTCCAGAATCGCCCCGTGAACCGAGGGTCTCGGTCACTGATGATGCTCGTTGGCACTCCCCAGTACTTAACCACGTTCTTCATGAACAATCTTGCTGCCTCTTCCGCCGTACAGTCGGTGGGTGCTACTATGAAGGTTCCATACTTAGAGAACCTATCGACCACCACCATGATCGAACCCAATCCTTCCGACTTAGGCAAGGCGCAGATAAAGTCCATTGAGACACTTTCCCATGGTCTCTCTGGAATAGGGAGCGGCTCCAACAATCCTCCAGGGCTTCTTTGTTCAATCTTGTGGTCCACCTCCCTCCTAGGTGGCAACCTTCTTGGTCGTTCTGGCGGCATCACGTCCTCGAACTCCTTGAGGACTTTAGAAACTTCCTTTGGCAACTGGCCCCTATCGTTAGCATCTTCTTCTACCAGCGATGCTAAGTAAGTCGGTTCATGCCTCTTTAATCCCTTAGAGAGTTGCATGGCCGACAATATTTTGGATGACCTTGCCTCGGCTTTGGCAGGGACTAGGCATGGAAGACTTCCTCCATTCAGGCATATTGCATCCAAAGCGGGAAGGATAGTAGCATTTCCCTTCCGCAAGAACTCCATGCCGAAGACAACTTTGAAGTCATCCATTGGTACCACAGACAAGTCGAGGGTACCCCTCCATTCGCCAATGCGAATGTCTACCCCACGAGCAATGCCATGCACGGCCTTGGCCTCTGAGTTGACGGCCTTCAGCCACCCGCCTCCTTGGGTCACTTCAAGTCCCAATTTCTTGGCTTCATCTAGGGAAATGAAGTTGTGCGTGGCTCCGGTGTCTACCATGGCTTGGGTGAACTTGTTGTTGATGTTCACGTCCAAGTATATGAGACCTTTGTTTTGCTGCTTGGGTAATTCCCTATGCCCCTTAGCAGCATTAAGAAGTTGTAGGGATCCTACCTTAGAGTTATCCCTACTAAGGCATTCCTCGTCAAGCTTTGTCGCGAGTGCGCTCAAAGCTTTCCTCCTTGGGCAATCCCTAGCCCAATGATCCCCATCGCAAAGGAAACATCCTGAACGGGGTTTGTGGTCCTTACCACCCTTGTCTCCTTTCTCAAAACTCTTAAAAGTTTTCTTATGAGAAGGTGGTTTGGACGTACCTTCCTTGTGGCTCGAGGCCTTGTCTCCCCCACCTTTGGGGTAACTACTTTTGGAGGATGAGGGCTTGGACTTGGAAGAATCGCTCTTCTTGAATTCGACAAGTTGCTCTGCTGCGGCCATCGCGCTAGCTACGTCTTGCACGCCTCGTCGACGCAACTCTTGTTCCGCCCACGGTTGTAGTCCATCCATGAAGTTGAACAACAACTCCTTGTCCGCCATATCAGGGATTTCCAACATGAGGGATGAGAATTCTTTGACATAGTCGCATAGACTTCCCGTGTGCTTTAGCCGCTTAAGATTCTTCCTAGCTAGATGCTCAGCATTCTCGGGATNTGCTTCTTTAATTCATTCTTGAATTGATCCCAAGTATCGATAGTGCACGTACCTCTTTCGATGTCAGCATGTCGACGCCTCCACCATAGCGTAGCCGTGTCGGTGAGGTACATGGTCGCCACTCTAATTTTTGCCCTCTCATCCGTGATAGAGACTGCCTCGAAGTACTGCTCCACATTGAACAGAAAGTTGTCCAACTCCCTAGCACTCCTAGACCCATTGTAGGTCTTAGGTTCAGGAGTTTTGACCTTCTGAGATCCATGGTTAGGCGCCCCATCATTCGCCATGACCCTCTTCCATAAAGCCCAATCGCCTCGCATTTCCTCGACTTGAGCTTGGAGGGTCTCCACGACTTCCTTAACATGAGTCTCATGCTCCACTCGAGCTTGCTCATGTTGTTGTGCTAGCTCATTCATAGTAGCTAGCAAGTCACCCTTGACATCGTTAGTGATCTCCTCTGTGACTTCCTCTCGCATCTCCTCAAGAGCATTGCGAAAGTCCGCCACAGCGAGCTCAATCTTGGCAAGCCTTGCCTCGTAGCTAGACATGATGTCCCTTGACTTTTCACGCTTCTTCCCAACCTTGGGAGCGATCTCAGCAACAACGTTCTCCACTTCCGACATTATTCTCTCTCCTTAGTCACGAACCCCTTCGTAACCTGGCTTTGATACCACTTTGTCACGCACCTAGACTTACCCTTGCTAGATGACCGTGATGGCACTTAGACAACTCCCCTTTTTGTCACCTAAGTCAGCCTCCAATGTGCTTGAGAGTTTCCTCGAACCCCTAAGACACAACGCCTTGAGAGAGAAAGACAAGAAGAGAACACTTTGAGAAAGCTAAGTAGAGAACTTGTATTGATAGCTTGAATTGCTTAGATTTGCTTGATTAGCTTGGATCCGCTTGGATGGTTACAAATGAGGTGCCTCCTCCTATTTATAGGCTTTGAGGAGGTTAATCCAATGGTTAGAAACTATACAAGTGTCACCCATCTAAGGGTGGTTCTAGAATTTTCCATATTCTACACATTTCTTAGATATTTATCTACATTTCTCTAGAAGTCTCCAGAATGTCATGGATAAATCTACTTGTGTCTTGAAAGCTCCATAAGACTCTGGAAGGCTCTGGAGAACTCTTGAATATCCTTGAACACTCTGGACTTCTCTTGAATCCTCTGGATTTCTCTAGAGAATTTCTAGAACGTCCTGGAAGATTCTAGAACATTCTGGAAGCTCTCATTGTCAATGGGCATAATAAACATTAGCCTTTTGAATGCAGCCCATTACATCAAAATTGTTGGGTTGTGACAAGCTGCCATGCTCATCTGTCAATTGTTCCAAACTCGATCATTTCTGGTCGAGCATGTACATATATATAAATAAAAAAATAATATTAATAATTGCTCACAGATCGATTGAATTGGGGAGTTAATCTTCAAAAAGCTGCAGCTTGTAAATCTTACTATGTGCAGGCAGAGTAGCCAAAATTCTGATTAATTTATAGATATCTATATTTATTGTTCGTTTACCACAACTAATCAGTAATTAGAATTTAGAAAAGAAAGTAATCAAATAAACAAAGGCAAATGGAAAAGACTTGGGAGAACACTTTATAAACTTGGAATCTCAATTTCTCATTAATTCACAAGTAAACAGTAGTTACATATATATAGTGGAAGGCTAGCCCTTATAAAAATAGGAAAACCTAAGGGCAAAATGCTACAAATTTATTTTATCTTTTGTTCTATATATAGCTTTAGATAATAAATACAAGAGTGAAAGTAAACTAAATCAAGTACAAATAGAGAAAAAACTTTAAGAAAAACTGATATGGGTTGCAATCAGTCTCCCAATTAAGGTTGACCAGGAAATCATGCATCAGACTTTTACATCGATTTAATAGAGTAGCTCATGTTACTGATGTATGTGTGTTAATGTTTGATACAAGATTTGAATGCCTCGTCCACTTTGGTGTGCATGCAATATTTAATACCCGTCAGTTTTACAACTTGCTCAAATTTAATACTGTTTTTCAAATTACTTGCTTTATCTTTTCTTTTTTGCATACTTTTTAAATTACTTGCTGAGAGTTCAGTTTTGTAAACTTTCTAGCTAAATGTCAAGGAATTGTCTCTTTTAATTGGCCTCACAAAAAAACAATTTTAGATTTTCTTCTATTGTGGTTTTAAAAAAGAATATTCCATTTAGCATAAAAAATTTAAAAGACAAAAGGAAATAATGATGCTAGCTTGAAAATTAGCATGTAGGGGTGGGCATAAAGCCGACCAACCCAATTACCACCCGACCACTGATCGCCGATGACCCTTAAAATCACTACCCTTCACCACCCACCACCCACTAACCTGCCAAAACTCGAGTGTTATCGGCTCGAGGTCGATTCTGGGCTTGTACTGACCGGAACAACCAAACCCGCCCGACCACCAGTTTCTTTTTCTTTTTCTTCTTTAGTTTCATCCCACTAGCCCACTTGACCAGGCCCTATCACTGTCTCAGTCTCTCATACTCTCACTCACTCGAATCTCAATCTCTCAGTCTCTCATTTCCTCTCAAACCCTAGCACCACCACCACCAACAAATGAGCATTGAATTTGCAAGTACTCGAGTAACCAGGTCTTCGAGGGTGTTGGCGGCAGAGGAGAGGAAGAGAAAGGGATTTGTCGGTCCGCCCGACCCAAACAGTCAAACCTCCTAACCGAACTCGACAAATATTACTAATTGTGCAATGGGTTGCCTAGGCATCAACCTGATGTTGTAGGCTCGGCTGACGAGGGAGTTCTCCACCCACCCAAACCAACCATCGCCTAGCCCTATCAGCAAGTAATGTAAGCCATCAAAGTAGATGCTTAAACAACTTATCTATGAAGAAATCTAAATTAATTTGCAATAGGGGGAAGAGGTACAAGACCCAATGCTATAATTTTTTAATGTGGGATACATAATCCACATTCTCACAATCAGGCCAGCAGTGAATTAATCTCATATTAATTTCTTATGAACGTTCATAACAACTGTCTACGGCTAAACACTATCGAGGACACTAACTGCTTGTTTTTTACACCAGGCACGTTGGTCTATACTATTGTTAGCTAGAGACTATACTGAATTGTATTGGACTAAATGATGCCCTATGTTTGGTATGGTACGTGTCACGCTAAAAAGTTGGATAATCAAAATAGCATTTATATTATTTTAGTTTTTAAAATAATTAAATATTTTAATAACTTATTCTTTTAAATATAGTTTCAAGGCCTAAATAATTAATTATCAAACACTAAGAATTGACAAAGGACTTTTAAAAGCCAAAACATACACAGCTCAGAAAAGAAAAAACAAAAGACAAAATGGCACATTTGCTAATATTCTACTCCTCTTGAATAATAAATGGGTCCATTTACGGACAATTTTGTTTTTTGTTTATTAACAAGCAAGATATTCGAATTTGGGATCTCATATAATCTTGAGAAAATAGATACCACATAAATTGTCTTTTTATTGCAAGCTACTAAAAAAGTACCATAACCAAATATAAACATAATATTACATAACTTCAGAAATTTCGTACCAACATTTGACTTTCTTATCAAATATTCCTGATCCATAAGTAGAAATGAAAATCTCAACAAGGAAGGGGAATTGCAACCATATGAATGAGGTAACTGGAACACTAGCAAGCAAGATAATGGGAATAACAATCCATGTTTTTCCATGAAGCATGATAACAAGGGCAGAAGAAAAGGCAATCATCATGGTGGCTATAGAGAAAAATAGAGTGAAAAGGCCTAATATCATTTTTGTGGGCAAGGATTTGAAAAAATCTTTTTCGGCATAACGTGATGTGAGGATTCCCAAAAATATCATTACTGAAGTTGTGGAAGAAAAGAGTGAGAGAGCATCTGAGACTATAAAAACCATAAATACCTTTTGATGGACGAATATGGGAAAACCTGTATCTTGATTATTTCCACCAGGAACTGTGAATGCTGCAGCAAACATGATGGTAACAATGAGAGCACCTACAACTGTACAAGAAGTTGCTGTTTCTTTCATCGACTTTTCTCCGTCCTTCAGCAATTCTTTGTGGTTCTTAGTAAATAGCTCACGTGCTGTCATACCATCTATTAAATTTTTACGCTCATGAAGTCTAGCAGGTACAATACGCTCCACCTCCTACATTTCATTGAATAAAAAGTTTTGAGGTGTGATCATGAATATCACGATGAAGTATTTGTTTGTCTTCACAAATTGAAACCATTTGAGCTACTTTTGTATTAAAAAATAAATTAAATATCTTAATTATATTTTCCTTTTTATTTTTATTTTCTTCACATTTATTGCATGTCATGCGAAACTTAATACTTTTGTATTAAAAAATAGGGAAAAGTATATGAAAAGGACTCCAACTTTGCTGGCGGCAGGATTTCAACTTAAAAAGTGTATCGTTAGTACATATACTTGACTTTTGTAGCAATTTATGATTTTTCGTCACATTTACTGTTAAGAATTGACCACATGTCGAGCATGTGACTTTTTAAAGGGGTAAATCCGACTTTTTAAAGGGTAAAAAAATAAAACCTTAAAAAATAGAATAAAATACCAAAAGAAAATAATTAAAAAAAGCAAAGAAAGCTGAACAACACCAAACCCATCTCCAAGATCCAATATATGGAATCCATGACCTAAACCCAAATCCAGGCGAAGAAGGAGGAGCTCCGACCCGTAGCTGATGGGCACTTGAGACTTTTGCTGGATCGGAAGACATGCCTCTGCCTTTTTTCATTTTTTTGTTTGTATTGGGTATAGCAAAAGATAATCAACTGATAAATCTTGGATCTTTGAATTTGGTTTTGTTTATGTTTGGTTAATTATTTTGAATTTCGTTTAATTAAGGTATTTAAAGTAGGAAAGAAAGAGAAAGATAGATGGAAGGGAGGAGAGTGCGGTAATGGCTAGGTTTTTTGTTGTAGAAAGAGAGATAGAGATATTAATTTTGTATAATTATTTCTTACTTGAGTGAATTAACAATTTTACCCCTGCACACAATAGACGTACGTATTAAATTGATGGATAATTCTGAATTGCTACAAAATTCAAGTATATGTACTAATGATACACTTATTAAGTTGATATCCTGAATTAGCTCTGTCACAAAAGTTGGAGTCCTTTTTGTTTTTATATATTTTTCTGTTGTAGAAAGAGAGATAGAGATATTATTTTTGTATAATTATTTCTTACTTGAGTGAATTAACAATTTTACCCCTGCACACAATAGACGTATGTATTAAATTGACGGATAATTCTGAATTGCTAAAAAAGTCAAGTATATGTACTAACGATACACTTATTAAGTTGATATCCTAAATTAGCTCTGTCACCAAAGTTGGAGTCCTTTTTGTTTTTATATATTTTTCCCTAAAAAATAAATTAAATATCTAAATTATATTTTCCTTTTTATAAATTTTATTTGTTTCTTCTCATTTATTGCATGTCCAGTGAAACTTCAGAGTTTCGAAATGTTAATAATGTATGATCATGTTATGTTATTTTCTCTTTTAGAAAACCTTGACCACAAGATTTAGTCTCAATTAAAGAGGAAAGCAAGATTTATTTTTTGGTTGAATAATGTGAGGACCATGGTTAATTTTGATAAAAGCGCAAGGGCAATGAAGGACATATTCACAAACTTTTAACCCTATCAGGTTGGTGTATTTATAAAAATTAATTTGACTTTTATTTCAGATGTTTTAATCATTTTTGTTATATATTTAAATTCTTTGATTCAACCTAGTTTTTAAATAAAAAGAGCTTAACTTGTTTCAAGAACAAGAGAAATAAGTATTATACTCTCAATCCATAAAACCGGTGCCCTAGCTTGTGACATGTCTAGTCCGGGGCGTCATAAAAAAAATTTCTCAGTCAACACGTTGTGGCACCCAGCAAGCCTCTGGTGGCAACCATAATTTTTGGTATTTATAAAGATAATTTTAATTATTAATTCACTTTGATTATATAGAAAATTACAAATAAATCAATAAAACATTTCTAAATTACAAATAGGTCAATGCATAATTTCATATCTCATAGTAGTCAATGATATATTTTAAGAAATTACATTTTAGTCTTCAGTTTTTTTTTTCGAAAATGTATTTCTTAGTTTCTATATATAAATAAAATTATCGGTTGGTTGGACCGCACTCGCTAGTGACGCTATTGATATATAGGTCATGGGCTGTTCCTTCTACAAGTTTTTGTTTCTTATCTATGATAATTATAAATAAAAGTTTACTAATTTCACAAATGCATAAGTATATAAAGAAAAACAAAATGCAGTTGTATTTATATATCATTTTTTTAGTAAACTAGGCATATGTTAATGAACTATTATTTAAGTTCACAAGCATTAATATATGGTTGAACGTTAATGGTTATTTAGTCCAATGGCCTTTGTTTAAAAAGAGAATAATATTTGGGTCACCTCTTGAGGGTACCTCAAGGTCATTCTACTTCTCTAAATTTTTAATTTCGACAATGCTGACACATGATCAGAACTGTTCACATTTTAGATCACCTGTTATAGATCATCTATGCAAAAAATCAACTCAATCAGAAATTGTTTGGTTATATAATTGTTGTAAATTAAATAAGGAAAATAAATGGTTTCCGATTAAAGAGTATTTTTTATCAAACTGTTGATTTTTTATATTTAATTGACAATAATTATATAACCAAACGATTTTCGATTAAGGTTTTTTCATAAATGATCTACAATAAGTGATCTAAAATGTAAATGGTTTAGATTATGCACCAACATTGCCAATGATTTTATGGGGTGGGGTGACCTTGAGGTACCCCTAAAGGGTGACCCAAATATTGTTCTTAAAAAAAAAAAATTTCACAATCAACAGAAATTAAATAAGTTAATTGACTTTAAATACCAAATTTCAATAATTTTTTAATTTAGATACCAAAATTTAATAGCATTTTAAATTAGGTACTAGTTAAAAGTCAAACATAATAATATAATAAAAAGCACTATAATTTACAAATATTACATCATATGCCACTACAATAAAATATATATATATATAGAGTGATTATATTTCCACCTCTGTGTCCTATTTCCTCACCCACCTTATTTATATACCCACCATTAAATTTCAGAAAAATATTAAAACACTTTTTACACCCCTTATTACTCCTATAATACCCTTTGATATACCAACCGAAACACCCACTTAATAAACACTTTTTCCATCCCCTTTAACTATTATCCAACCCTTTTTTTTTTTTTAAATTTCTTAATTTTTTTCAAAATCCCTCTAGTTATATATAACATCATTAACAAAATATCTCATGTTCTATCCATCCTTAATTTTCTTATACTCAGCACAAACAAACCTCATTAACTTGAATACTACCACTTGCAAGCGCCAAATTTTTTCATCTCATAAAAAACCCTCAGTGCTTCTCTACTACGGTACACTGCAAGGCCACTAGTCAATGATGTCCAAGTATTTAGATCTCTCACTGGCATATCATCAAACACTCAAATTCTTGTCAATGAACCCACATCTCAAATACATGTCAACCAATGTAGTACCTAATGAAGCATTAATTACGTTCTAACCCACTTCTATGAATAAAGTTATGAACCAATTAACTGATCGACCCAATTCCATTGCCTAACTAAATATGATCAACTCCAGGCAACCATGATCAAGATGTACTAAATAAGATCAAGTATGATCCATTTCTCACCAAGATTGGATTGAAAGTGGGGTCCTACTGAAAGAAAAAAAATTAAAAGCATCTCACAAAATATGAAAAATTGAAAACATCTCACAAAGCATTTAAACAGTATCATTAAAAGAAAAATGATATGAAAAAAAAAAGAAAATTTTTTTAGGGTTTATGAAGTTTAGGTTGTTGTAAAGAGGCGGGTGAATAGGAGAGGTGGGTAGAGTAGATTTATTTCTTTTTTTTTAGTTAAGTTCTTAGAAGTCATTTTACAAAAGGATAAATTTGTTATTATCTTTTTTATTAAAATATGGGTGAAGAAATAAGACATGGGAGTAGAAATATAACCACTATATATATATATATATTACACCTATACTATTACATTAATTTATACTATATTGTATTAAAACTAAAAAAAATCAATCCAATCACATCTTAACTATGACTGCCTTATAATTTAGTTGTAATTGTCTTGGTAAGTTGAAAAAG